>PVIU01017525.1:0-41710 GCA_004026605.1 Ondatra zibethicus
GGGCACACCTGCGGACCACAGCCAGCTGCAGCCCTAAGAGGGCACACCTGCGGACCAGAGCAGCACCAATGCCCTGACTGCCACTTCCCTTTTTACCTGGTTAACTCTGACCTCGAAGAAACTTTCCCCCTGGATCTTCCCGTACTGAAAGCCTGCGGTGGCCTTAGCACACACATATCTTAGAACCAAAATGACCCTGGGAGTTTCTCCAAGATTTTTGATTGTCAGGGATGGAATTACGGAATCCAGTTGGTTTTCAGGGTTAGAACCCTGCTCTGGTTGAGTCAAGAAGCTTAGTGTGCCTCACTATATCACCCAGGAGACCTCAGAATGACCCAGTGGTTCACAAAGTAGGTGTTTCAAAGCCCTTATTGTCCAAATGAGAAGTGAAAGAGCTTGCTTGGGGTCAAAGGTCTCTTGAAAACACATGTAGGAGGGATCTTCCTGCACAAGGGAGGCATAGGAACATCAACCTTCTGTGGGTTCATAGGAAGAGAAAGTTCTAGAGTGCCCAAAGTCAGATCATCTATAAAAGGAGATGTACAGACTCAAAAAGTAACCTTCTCAGGCCAGGGGCGTGGCTCACTTGGTTGAGTGCTTGCCAAGTCTGCATAAGGCCTTGGGTTTTATCCCCAGCACTGCACAAACTGGGTATGGGGACATGTCTCTAATTCCTGACCTGGGGAACTGGAGGAAGATGAGAAGTTCAAGACCTTTCTTAGGTTTATATTAAGCTTGAGTCCAGCCTGGCACATGTGAGACCTTGTTGGGAGGAGGACATGAGATGGCTCAGTGGGTAAAGTGGTTGCCACACAAGCCTGATGGCTGGAGTTTAATCCCCAGAATACACTTAGAGGTGGAAGGGGAAAACTGTTTCCATAAAGTTGTTCATCACAGACAGACAGACACACACACACACACACACGCATGCACACACTTCTTTTTAAGGTAGGTAATTAACTTAAAAGGTTCAGCATCTGTATTGCTGGAAATGCCTTCTCCTGGAGACTGGCCCTTATTAGGCCACTACACCTGCCATGGAGGGGTCACATTTCCTACCACTGGAAAACAGTTATCAAAAGTGTTATGGACTTCATGTTGAAGAGTGCTTCCTGCAGGCTTGGCCAAGCAGGTATATGGGTCTGTCCCAGGGGTGACTTCACTTCCAGAATCCTGAAGGAGCACCTTCAGGTCCCAATGGCACATTCGCAGGAACTGGGTCTCTTTGAACCTGCTTCTGAGCCCTACTTCCAGTTATTTAACCTCTCTAAAGACCACAACAGCACTTACCTCCCGGCACTGTGAGGATGAAGTGGCTGTCTGTGCAGACCATTTAGAGAAGTAGCGACAGAGCACTGGGTTGCGGGAAGATCTGGGTTGACAATATAGCTCCGTGCATAAAAGTACTTGCTGTGTAAGCCTGACAGCCTGAATTCAATGCCAGAAACTCAGGCGGAAAAAGAGACCAGATTCCCCCAAAAGTTGCCCTCTGACCTCCACATGCACACCATGGCATGCATACATGCACACACATGCCCCACATAGTGACAATGAATAATAAAAAGAAAATTTTATAAAGAGCTAGATCTAAGACTGGCCAAGCTTGAGCCCAGTACATCTGCTTCCTGTGTGACCTTGGTCAATACTCTTAACCTCCCTGAGTTTGGATAACTCCTTCTTCATAGGGATATCACGAGGCTTGGATAAGGAAGGGACATCAAGTGACAAGAATGTGACAGTCCCACAAACATACCTCTATTTATATTGACTTTTTATTTTCATCATTTTATAATGAGTCCTGTGTCCTCCATCTTACTCACCCCACATCACTTTTATTTACTGTGCATCTGTGTATGTGTGTGTACATGTATATGTGTGTACATGTTTGTATATACACATATATGGGTGGTGCGCGTACACTGGTGTGTGCATGCTGTGGAGGTCAGAGGTCATATATCTTCCTATATCATCCTACGCTTTATTTTCTGAGACAGGGTGTGCTTTCTAGTTTTTATTGTCACAACCGACACAACCCAAACTCACCTAGGAAGAGGGAACCTCAACAGAAAAATTGCCTCCATCAGTCTGGCCTGTGGCTTGTCTGTGAGAGATCATCTTGATTGAGGATTGCTGTGGAGCCCACAATGGGGCCGTAGCATCCCCAGGCAGGTAGGATTGGGCTGTATAAGAAAGCTAGCTGAGCAAGCCAGAGAGTTAATGAGGGATCCAAGAAGCATTCCTCCACAAGTTCTTACCCTGGCTTCCCTCAATGACAGACTGTGACCCCAAAATCTCTCACTAAACCTGGGACCTTCAGAGTCAGCTAGATTAGCTGGCCAGCAAGCCACAAGCGTCCTCCCATGTCTGCCTCTCCAACAGTGGGATTGCAGGCCTGGGCTGCCACGCCTAACTTTTCACTCATGGTCAGAGACCCAACATCAGGTCCTCACGCTTGCATGGCAAGTACTTTAATAGCTGAGCCATGCCTCCAGCCCCATCATCACCTTTAATGAGACCTCTTGGCTTCCGCAGGAGTTCTGTCTTGATTAGGGTTTCTGTTGCTGTGATGAAACACCATAACCAAAAAGCAAGCTGGAGAAGAAAGGGTTGGTTTGGCTTACTCTTCCACAGGGCAGGAACTCAAGCAGGGCAGGAACCTGGAGGCAGGCGCTGATGCAGAAGCCATGGAGGAGTGCTGCTTTATTGACTTGCTCCCTCTGGCTTGTTCAGTCTTCTTTCTCATAGAACCCAGGTCCACCAGCCCAGGGATGGCTCTACTCCCAATAGGCTGGGCCCTCTCCCATCAATCACTAATTAAGAAAATGCCCTACTGCCAGATCTTATGGAGGCACTTTCTCAATGGAGGTTCCCTCCTTTTGGATAGCTCTAGTTTGCATGTTGAACTGACATAAAAGTAGCCAGCATGAATTCCTTGGTCCAGGGGTAAGTCCAGCTGACACCTAGGGAGGGTTTTAGCTGTAAGATGCTTTCCATCATGTCAAAATAGCAATGTCAGTTAATCAAGTCCTCTCACACCAGCCAGCCATCCTGGGGGGAGCAATTCTCTAAGGAGAAATGTTCTCTGTGAAGTTAAGTTGATAAAAGTAAACAGCCAGGAATATACCGCTTATCCTGTGACAGGGAAGAGGATATATATGGTAGCAAACACTCCGCAGGTGGAATATTACATTAACACCACAGAAACATGGAGGAATGTTTATTGTGTTCTGTGAAATAAAAATAAAAAGGTCACCTGCACAGTTGTGTAAAAATGTATATTTACTTCTGCATGCAGACTAGGAACACAGAAAACAAGAAGTCTATCCATTGGGGGATAAGCTTGTAAGGTATTTTTAAAATTCTATTTTCTATTGTTAACTCAGTTTTTTTATGCAACAAATACAATTTTAAATGAGAAAAAAAAACAAACAAAACAAAACAAAAACAGCTAAAAACTAAGCTTTCTCCAGAAACTGGTTAGCCAAAAGACAGATTTCTGCTGTTGGAAAGTGAGGAGCACACACAAGCATAGATGGAGGGGTGAATGAGGAAGTGAGTAAATAAATAAACAGGAACCACCCACCACACAGGGCCACTGCGGGCACAAATTCAGATCCAGCCCATCTACTGCTCAGTAGATAGATTGCCCACGGATGACAAACCCTAGATCAGCAAACCTAGGAGGCTGCTCTTGGGGCAGAAGCCCATGTCCTGCTTTTCTCCTCATGGGTAACCAGCTGTGTGAACTGCAACAGGTGGATCAGATCCCACACCCTCACATAAAACTGCTGCCGGAGCTCCTTTGGTTCCTTGAAGGCTATTGGCTGAAGGAGCTGAAGGAGCTCCCACAGCATAAAACAACCATTTGTTGAGATATTACTTAGAATTCATCTTCTCATTCCCACCATTTCTTATCTCTGAGGGGTTTTCAGGGTTGGAAGCAGAAGCCATCCGAATCCAGCATATTTCTCTATCTTTTGTGGAACCCTAAACGCATCAAAACAATTGTCTAGGACCTGTGAGATGGCTCAGTGGTAAGGATGCTTGTTGTCCAGCCTAGTGACCTGAGCTCCAACCACCAAACCCACGGAGTAGGAGAGAACCAGTTCCCACAGGTCATCCTCTGACCACCACACATGCAGACCCACACACACGCCACACATGCACACAACACATGCACACCACACATGCAGACCCACACCCACACATTAAACACATTGTCAAAAGAAATTAAATTCAAAGCTGAGTTTTAGACTCCACCAATTTCTGAAGTGTAAATACTCCCCTGCAGCCAGTTTCAAAGAACTATGGCAGGGCTGGAGAGATGGCTCAGTGGTTAAGAGAACTTGCTTCTCTTGCAGAGGACTTGGGTTCAATTCCCATCACCCACATGGTGGTTTCCAATCATCTATAACATGGTGGTTTTAGGAAGATCTAACACCTTCATTCAACAACCTTGGACACTGCACTCAGGTGGTGCACATATGCACAACTCATACATTTATACACAAAAAATAAAATGTAAAAATGTAAAAGAAAATTTAGAAACCAAAGTATTGAGGTTGCAATGTGGAGACTGGAGAAGTGTGGCTGAGTAGGGTGACAGCCCCCACCCAACACACAGATTCCCACCGAGTTCTTTCTAGAAAGTTCCCAGAGATCTTGCCTGGGACTAGGACTCCAGGAAGTTGGCTTGTGGCTAACTCTTAATAGTCAAAGCCATTTGGCATGCCTCCTGTTGGCTGCTTGACAAGTGGGATAGTTAGATGCACCGATCCCTCCTCAAAAGTCGCAGGCCCCTTGTCAGTCTATATAAATGACCCTGATTAAATCCAGTCTCTCTTTTCGTTTAGTGACTCGTGATTCATTCCCCACCACTGCCTAAAATAGGGTGATGGAGGCACACACACACACACACACACACACACACACACACACACACACACTCACACTCAAGTACACATACACACACACAGGCACACCACACACACACAGGCTACACAGAAGCAGACACACATGCACCTGCACGGAAGTACACATACATGCACACACATAGACACATGCACACATATATACAAATGTGCACACACTGTAGAGGTGAAAGCTAGAGAATCAGGATTTCAGGGGATCTGAAGAAGAGACTTAACTCTTTCCCTCCCTTTAGTTTCAAGCAGGTGCTCTCAGCATAGCTATGGATGCCACCCAACAAAAACTATAAACTTATTTAACCATTATGAGATTTGAGTGTATTGGGGGGGCTGGTTTTTTTTTATGGTTTTGTAACTAAACTCTTAGGTCTCCTACATGAACTTCGTGCCCCAGTGTCAGAAAAGATAAACATATATACTCTCTCTAAACGCATGAGCTGGGTACCACTGTGTGGCCCAACATGATTCTTTTTCATCCAGTGTGGCCCAGAGAAGCCAAGAGGTTGGACATCCTGGGAAACAATGTGTTTTCACCTCTGACTTTCAACAATCCTAGTGGGGGTGCTTCGGTTAGTCTGTTATCACAGAGGAGACTGAGAGGTTAAGGCCACGGAGCCTTAGCAGCAGTACTGGGACTCATGCCAGGAAATTTGGCTACAGAGCACTGGCCTCTGACATTCTCCAGCCCTGTGCCCCACCGTGCATCAACAAACTAGGCGCAGAGGAGGATCCCTAATGGACTCCTACAGGACCAGTTAGGAAAAAGAAGCCAGAAGCCTGAGAATAGCGTTCCCAATTCATGTGCTTTTAAAAATATTTATTTTTTATTATTTTAATTATGTGTACAGGAGTGTCTCTGTGTGGGCATATTGCACCTGAGTACAGTTGCCCAAGAAGGTGAGAGGCATCAGATCTCCTGAAGCTGAAGTTCTAGGTAGTTGTGAGTCACCTGAAATGGATGCTAGAAATCCAATTCAGATCCTCTGCAAGAGCAGTTTGCAATCTTAACCTCTGAACTATCTCTTCAGCCATCTCCCCCTTTTTGAGACAGGCTCTCATGTAGCCCAGGCTGGCCTCAAACTCCCTGTGTAGCTAAGGATGATCTTGAGTATCTAACCTCCTGCCTCCCACTTCCAGCGGCTAGGATTACAGTTTGTGCTGCCACATGGGGCTTATGCAGTGCTAGGAATGAACCCAGGGCTTTGTGAAGGCTAGGCAAGCACTCTACCAACTGAGCTTAATGCCTAAGTCCCATACAAGAAATTCCAAAGTCAACATGGCCCAACTTTAAATCATTGGCTTGATGCCAGCAGCCACAGAGTGGCAGCTACATTTATTTCGTGGGAATGTTCCATCCTGGGCAGAGGATGTGGTTGGAGAATTTTCAGGGACACTGAGAAATTATGGTCTTCCAGAGGATTCCTGCCAGGTCTGGGAATATTTTCAACAATACGTGTTTATAGAAAAAGAGTGTGGTAAGCACACACACACACACACACACTTGCACATATACACACTCAAGCACAATTAAATAATGAATTTGTAGAGATGTTTTGCAAACAGCTCTGCAGGGGCACATTAGTACCCGAGGCTTCCATCTCATGCACTTGCTTCATTAACTTCATCCAGTACCTGGCAAGCACCTGGCATGTGCTCAACCAAGCAGAAGCATCCTGCACAGGCATTGCAGGCAGAGGAAGTAAAGCCAAGCAGAACCTTCAACTGGCTTTCTCCTAGGACAGATGGCCTAACTCAGTTGCCCGAAGTCACTCACCTGATGACATCTTTGCCCAAGAGAAGAGGAAGTAATTTGTTCTGGTATGAATTTCCAAGGATCTTCTAAGACGGAGCTGGCTTGAGAATGCAGAAATCACGGCAAGGAATAATATCCAAAATCCTTCTGACTAAAGGAGAAGGTGTTTGGCATCCTCGGGAACTTGCTAGACCACAACCCTAGGTCTCCTATGCCCCCACCACCTGCTTTTCCAAGAAAGAAAAGTAGATTCTCCTGAAGTAGCTGACCATTTACTTCAGGTGATATTGTCTCTCAAAACCACAGTACCATCTGGCTTCATATCATTGGAGTCCTTGTCTCTTAAGACGTGAGAGACTGAAGAGATGGCGCAGTGATTAAGAGCATTTGCTGCTCTTGCAGAGGACCTGAGTTTAGTTCCCAGCACCAACAATAGGCTATTCATAACTACCTGTAACTCAAGCTCCATGGAATCCAATGTCCTCTTCTGACCTCATGTGTATACACACACACACACACACACACACACACACACACACCACGTGCACCCACACCCATGCCAACAAACACACAGACATACAAATGAACGTCCTACACAAGAAAAAAATGCTGAAAACACAGGCTGTGAATGCAGCTCAGCAGCAGAGTGCTTGCCAGAATGTGTGAAGCCCCAGGTTTGATTCCTAGTTCTGGGAAAACCAAGATGCTGAAAACACTGTGAGTGTGTATGAACTTACACAGAGCTATCAACAAGACTAACAAGACTGCTCTTAGGACTATCTACTAGAGATTACATAGATTTTGGCAAAGATTTAAACATAAAGATGGCCATTGAAGCATTGTTCTAAATACAGGGAAAAAAATCTGGCAACAAACTAAATATAAATGAAACAGATAAATCACACCACCTTTCAAAAACATGTTTGTGAAGAATTTTTACTGCTGTGAAAAACCGCCATGGCAGGAGAAGAAGCAGATAAAAGCCATTCATATCTGATCCCAGAAAAAGGCCAAAGAGATACCTATAGAGAGACTGGAGAAATGGGTCAGTGGTTAAGAGCACACACTGTTCTTACAAAGAACTTGAATTCAGTCCCCCAAAGCCCATGTTGGTGGCTCACAACTGTCTGTAACTCTAGCTCCAGAGAATCTGATACCCTTGGGCTCTATGGATGCCTGCCTTCGTGTGCACATAGCCATAGACAGACTCACACACACACATATAATAAAAATAAAATAAATCTTTTTTTTTTTTTTTAGTGTGTTGGACAAATGTCTCAGGTGGAGGGGGACTGAAGGGAAGTCCTCTAAATGTTACATGATCTGAGGCCCCTCCCAGCAACCTTACCTCACAGTGTAAGTTTTAGGAAGTTATCTTAACAATCTGTCTTGGGGCCTGTGAGCTGGCTCAGTGGGTAAAGGCACTTGCAGACAAGCCTGGCAACCTGAGGTCAATTCTTGGGACCCACATGGCGGAAGAAAAGAACCAACTCCCAGAAGTTGCCTTCTGAACTCCACACACGTACTGAGACACAAGAAAATACATTGATATCATACACATGCAAATAAAATATAATATAAAATCACTTAACCTATCTTGCTTGGTTTATTACCATTATTGTCTCTGCGCCAGTCTCTTCAACTAAGGTCGAGTATTTTCTCTGTATCATGCCCTCCCACAGTCCCATGTCTAACTGCTGGAGCTGTGCAAAGTAGCACGAGGCCCCTCTCCTCAGCGTCCCTCTGACTTGTACATCCTCCACCGAATCGCATCCGACTCCCTTTTCTTCCATCATTGTTCTTGGACATGAGTTTGAAAAATCTTCAACCTAGACTCCACCGCAGCTTCATCTTCTTTGGGCACCTCCCCAGCCCTCCTCATGGCATCCTCATTGTAGCCCTAGGGCAGCCGTATACTTTCCCGCCTACTTCCAGCTCAGACCCAGCCAGGCCTGGAGCAACAGTGATGATCAGCCTGTGTTAGCTGAGCACGGGCTCCCTCCTCACACGCATGCGCGGGAAAGGAATCCAAAGGCAGAAGGGGAGAGCGGATGGCTCGGTTCTCCCTGGGCTTTCTATCTGAAAATTCTTTTTCATCCTGCTCAGCTGGCAGGCCCTAGGCACCTGGGCTAAGACATGTTCTCAGATGTAAATCCAGAGTCAATATAAACAGGAAGGAACTGGCCCTGGGAGGCCAGCAGGGGTACATTTTCACCGAAAGACAAGATTCGCAGATGAGAAGGACCAGATGCCAGGGCTGGATCTGAGCTTAGTCCCACAATCCACCCTTACCTAGGTGCTAAGTCTGTGGTAGGCGTTGTTCTCAGCACTTGACAAAGCCGCCTGAATCTTCGTAACAACCCCAGGAGACGCCTACTGTTTTCATCCTCGTTTTCTTGTTCGTGTATGTGTATGGTGTGTGTGTGTAGGGGGGCATTTGTGTGTTAGCAAGCATGAGCACACCTCACAGCAAATGTGTGGAGGTCAGAGGACAACCTGTGTGATGGCTAATTTTAACTGTCAACTTGACACAACCTAGACTAACCTGGGAAGAGTTTCAGTGAAGGGTTAGTCTCTAGGTCAGTCAGGGTGGCCTGTGGCATTTCTGCGAGGGATTGTCTTTATTACCTTAATTGATGAGAGAAGATCTAGCTTGAAAGTGGACAGTTTGCAGCCCTGGACTGGATGAGAGGATGCTAGCGAGGGCTAAGCATGCATGCATTCATTCATGCTCTGCTTTTAGTGGTCTTGTGACTAGCTGCTGCTTCAAGTTCCTCTCTTAACTTCCCAAACCGGTGACTGGAACCAGGAATTGTAAACCAGATAAGCCTTTCTTCCCTAAGTTGCCTTTGGTCGGGACATTTTATCACAGCAGTGGAAATGAAGCCAGAACAACCTGGGATGCCGAACACACACTGCAGGACCTGGTTTTACGTGTGGGTACTGAGGATTGAACTCATATGTCATTAGGCTTACGAGGCAAGCACATTACCAACTGACCTGTCCTCCCAGCCCCCATTGCATTAAGTCCAAGGTCTTTGGCATACATGCTCAGCCTCTGTCTGTGTCTTTGGTCACGAGCTCTCATGCCTCTGAGTCATCCTTCATGCTGTTCCCACTCTCCAAACACACACAGCTCCAGTAACTCTTAGCATTCAAGGACAATCTGTCACCCTTTTTGAGATTCTCCCCTGTCCCTTCAAGGTTTATGTTGCATATTATGTCTACAGTGGGAGCAGGATGAGCTTGGAGAGGTGACATGTAGTGACATCCTCTCTCTCTGCTGGCTCTCGAGCCCTGGAGACAGACCTGGGTTCAAATCCTGACTGCCTCTTCCTACCAGTGTGACCTGGGGTGAAGCTCACTGTGTGCCAGTCTCAGTCCCAGCGGCCTCACCTCCATTCCCCAGGCCTCGGAGCCAGTGCCTTGCTGGCTACTTACCAGATGGAAGGTCAGGTCACTCCACTTGTGTGGGGACTTCCCAAGTCCCCCACTACCATCTGGCCATCCCACCATGAATGTCCATGGGCTCCTCAAAGATGGAGTTCATGCTGGTTCCCAGGACCTCTCAGTAATCACCAGCTGGCGCTCAGAACCACCTGTGGGCCGTCCCAAGATCGGCGTTGATGGAACACATGCCAGGCTTAACCCGCAACCCTGATTTTGTATGCCAGAGCCATTTGGGAAAAGCTATGGAGCTGCTGAAGTAAGGAAACCATCACAGGAGATGGGGACCAGATTCCTGCTCTTCAAAGATGAAAATGATCGTCGAGGCTGTCAGCTCCGAGTCCAGAGCCCAGAAACACTGCAAGAGTGTGGCTTCAACACCTCCCAGCCGCTGGTCATGATCATCCACGGGTGGTCGGTAGGAAGTGCTGATGTGCTGTATTCTCTGTGTGTTCCTGCTCGCTGTTCTGCCTAGTGCGCTGGACTTTAGCAATGTCAACGATAACCTCACACACGGTGTTGATGAAGCACCGCCCAGTTTTCTCAGTTCCAGGAGTAAGCAGGGTAGAGGAAATGTTATGTGTATGTGTGTGTCTCTGTGGATGTGCATGAGAGTGCAGGTGCCCACCAAGGCCAGAAGAGGGTGCTGGATCCCCCGAAGCTGGAGTTACAGGTAATTGTGTGCTGCCAGGCATGGGTGCTGGGAGCAGAACTCAGGTCCTCCACGAAGGGAGTACATACTCTTAACCTTGACCCATCTCCAGCACCACATCAAAAAGCTTTGTGTGGGTTCTCAGGATCAAATGTGGGCTCTGGGTAAGGCCGGTGCTTTGCCAATGAAGCCACTCCTCCTACAACAAACAGATTAGAATTTCTTTTTTGTCATCTACTTGAAAAATATTTTTTGAAGAGCTGGCCTCATACTCATTATGTAGCCAAGGGTGATCTTTAACTCCTGTTCCTCCGGGCTCCACCTCCAAGGGCTGGAACAACAGTTGTATGCCACTCTATTTTATGCAATGCTAGGGATCAGACCTAGAGCTTCATGACTATTGGGCAATCATTCCACTGATTAAGTATATCCCCAGACATGAAAAGTCATCTTGAAACCTCCACCTCACCTGCTCTAGAGAATAAACTGGCTCATGGGTCCACCCTGTTACCTTCTTTTGTCACCTCCTGTCCTCTGCCCACTTTCTGGTGTCCGCTTTCTCATACTCTTTCTGGGTTCGCTCCCCTTTCCCAGTAGGCACAGTCTCAATCAGGATCTCCTTCAGGCCATCCCTGCCACAGCCCAGCCTGCCCCCAGGGTGTGACAATTGGTCCCTGGGTTCCCAGGCCCCAGCACCCTCTGGCTCCTCTTTCTGCGTGACTTTCTCATTCAGTTGTTCTGATCCACTAAGTTCCTGCCTGGAAAGGTTCTGCCCTATTCTTATCTGACTTTGCAAGCCAATATCCACCACGCATTAGGTGCTCCAAAACGTTTGTTAACTGAATTAATTATCAAATGAACGAGTTTGGTTTTTGACATGCAACCCAAAACTGCAGGCTCCTATAGCAAAATGTGTTCTTTGGTCTCAAAATTTGTTTGTCCAGAGTATGCAACCTCCACAGACTCTAACATCACCACCACCACCATCACCTCCACTACCTCCACCACCACCACCATCACCTCCACTACCTCCACCACCACCACCTCCTCCACCACCACCACCACCACCACCTCCACCACCACCACCACCACCACCTCCACCACCACCACCTCCACCACCACCACCTCCACCACCACCACCACCACCTCCACCACCACCACCACTACCATCACCACCACCACCACATGTTTACCTAGAAACACTAATGCTGATAGCAACAAGAGCTTGGAGGACTGTGGGTTTCTGCACCTTGCCTGGGCTCCTGGCGTTGTTCTAAGAACTCCACACCCACCATCCACTCCTTTGGTCTTAACAACCCTACTGGAAGCCAGGCAACATTCCCATGCTGCTGACGAAGAAACAGAGGCACAGGGGCCAAGTAATGTGCATGCAAAGTAGTTCAGTTGGTATATTTGGCTCTCAGTAAACATTCCTTCGATAAGCATAGCTCAGTTCCCCTGGAAGATTGGCAGGCTAATGGGGGTGGAATGGGGGTGCGGTGGGGTATGAGGATGGAGCTCTACCATTTCCCCTCCTGCAGTTTGACCTTGAACTTTCCTAAATCTCTCCAGTCCTCAGACATCTTTATATCCCCTTTAGGCCTACAAGACTGTCTGGAACGCCCTAGACTCGGCTGTGACCTCCTTCTTGCCTGTCCTCCCTCCTCCCTGACCTCTACTTATTCTCCAAGGCACAAAACAAACACTCAGCTCTGGGAACACAGTGAGCACCCCCACATGTTTCCCAAGCAGGGGACACGCAAAGCAGGGCTCCAAGTCTCAGGTTCATCCCACCAAAGGGAGAAGAGGGCAGGACAGACCCTGTGGGACCCCAGGCACCTAGGAGCTGACCTCCAGAAGTCAACTCTTGGACCTCATTTTCACACACTTTTCCATTGTTCTAGGGCTCAGAAAGTGCAACCGTGGGGGAAAATTCAGACAGTGATTCTCAGGTGGGGAGAATGTGGAAAGGTCTGGGCACACTGCGTCTTCAAAATCTGGGGCTGGAGATGGGGTTGACACCACATGGGTGGAGCTAGAGATGGGCTGACAGCCGGGCAAGAGCTCCTAAACTCAAATGTCCTCAGCTCGAAGTTGAGGAATCCCAGGCCTTTCTGTTGGAAGGGAAGATCTAGTGTTGTCATTGAGACTGAGAAAGAAGAGGGCTGTGTATTCAGTGACCCCCAAGAACAGGGCTCCCTCTCCCCTCTCAGCTAGACTGACAACCTTTGGCACACCCTCAGGTGGATGGCTTGCTAGAAACTTGGATCTGGAAGCTAGTAGGTGTGCTGAAGTCCCGACCCGTGAATGTGGGGATGGTGGAGTGGATTTCCCTGGCTTACCAACACTACACCATCGCTGTCCGCAACACCCGTGTTGTAGGCCAAGAGGTGGCCGCTCTTCTCCTATGGCTGGAGGTAAGTCCACCGGCCTGCTCCTCTGACAGCAAGGAAGGTGAGTGGGTCTCAAAGAGGTCTCCCTACTGCCCCAGGAGACCTCAGTGTGCAGCTTGCAGGCCTGAGGCCAGATATGAGGCCTTCCTTGAACATCTCCCTACTCCCCAGCCACCACTCCTGTTTGCACACCCCTCCATTATGCTGAAGCAGCAGTGTCCCATCCCTACCTAGGCTATCCCACGCATCCATGGTGTGCTGGTTAGTGTACTGTCAACTTGACACAAGCTAGGGTCCTCTGGGAAGAGGAACTCAACTGAGAAAATGCCTCTGTCAGAGTGGCCAGTAGATAAGCCTGTAGGGAGTTTTATCCAACATCATCATCATCATCATTAATGATTGAAGTGGAAGGCCCAACCCACTGTGGGCAGTACCATCCCTGGGCAGGTGATCCAGAGTTATAAAAGAAAACAGGCTGAGCAAGGCTTGGAGAGCAAGCCAGAAAGTAGAGTTTCTCCATGGTTTCTGATTTAGTTCCTGCATCCAAGTCCCTGCCCTGACTTCTCCTCATGGTGCACTGTAATCTGTAGGCTAAAATAAACCCTTTCCTCCCCAAGTTGCTTTTGGTCTGTGTTTTATCACAGCAACAGAAAGCAGACTAAGAAATATGGAGAGCCTTGAATGCAGTCCACTACAAAATCGTAAAACATTATTAGAGACCAATGGACCCCATGGTAGAAAGAGAAAACCAACTTTTTCAAGTTATCTCTGACCACACACACATTCATGTGCTCACATACAAAATGTCATAATATTTTTAAAACATTGGGAAAAGAAAACTATGAGATTTTTTTCACAATATTTAAAGTTCAAATGCACAGTTATCCATTATGAACTTTGTAAATGACAATGTCCTGTCACCATGTCATACAAAATAAATATATCTATGCTCTTGAAACCTGTTGGTCATAGTTTGGATGCCCCAGTGTGGCCTAAAACTATACTTCATTCGTTATGACTCAGAGAAGACAAAAGTTTGGATACATCAGTCCTGAGGAATCTAAACACACTTAGAAGCCATCAAGCCCACACAAGTGTGGCATCCCCCTGTAATCACAGCCTTAAAAGGCAAAGTCAAGGGGGCTGGAGAGATGGCTCAGAGGTTAAGAGCGTTGCCTGCTCTTCCAAAGGTCCTGAGTTCAATTCCCAGCAACCACATGGTGGCTCACAACCATCTTTAATGGGGTCTGGTGCCCTCTTCTGGCCTGCGGCATACACACGGACAGAATATTGTATACGTAATAAATAAATATATTTTTTAAAAAAAGGCAAAGTCAAGGGGATCCCTAGTTTCTGCAGGGCACCAATGAAACTTTTCAGGCTGAAGCCAGGCAGGCAGGAGGCAGCAGTCACCAGGATATCCCAAAGAAAGGCCACCCATCCCCATCCCCCAAGAGGACTGTCAGTGAGGTGACAGTTTCCCAACATAAAGCACTTGATTCACAGACAGCGCCAAGCATGAATGGGTGCCCTGCAGAAGCAGGCCCTGTGGAAGGCTCTTGGCTTCGTACCACCCATGCTTCAACCCTCTTGCCCTGTCTTGCAGGAAACTGTGAAGTTTCCTCCAAGCGAAGTTCACCTAATCGGCTACAGCCTGGGAGCGCATGTCTCAGGATTCGCAGGCAGCTCCATGGATGGAAAGCACAAGATTGGAAGAATCACAGGTGACCGTTATGAATAAACCCCACACGAGTTCCGTGGCCGCCGGGTGCAGGGGCACATATCTGCTTCCCTATGCTCGTCGATGACTCTTAGTTCAGGAGATGACACCAAACACTCCCCAGCAGGCCTTCTGTCAGGAATTGCTGCTATCCCATGGGAACACAGAACAAAGGACAGCCTGTTTCCTATGACCTTTCTTCCAGTCAACTACTCTCAAAGCTGTTCCAAAGGGGTCCAAAAGAGGATTCCGATTACATTTTATAACAAGAAACTTCTACTGGTTTTGTTGTTTATTTGTGTTTTCATTTTTGAGACCTGTCTCATGTAGCCCAGGCTAGCCTCCAATTCTATATCTAGCCTGACACTCCTGCCTCCAATGTACATAAATGCCTTTCCTTGCTAGAAGCTTTGCTAGAGGGGTCAGAATTCCCCAAAGTTTGGCCTGGAATATTGCAAGCAAATTTTGAGGATCGGAATTTGTTGGGATCCCCAGAGTGTGCATAAATGCCAAATGGGTGTGGAATCACACCCATAATTCCAGCCTTGAATGGGAAAGACAGCGGGAGCCCCACGGCAAGCTGCGTAGCCCTGTGAGCTCAGGCTTGGACTGAGAGACCCTGCTTCATTGAATATGGTGAAAGAACAATTAAAGATGACTCCTGACATCAGTCTCTGGTGTCACATGCACACCTTCCTACCTGCAAAGGTGCCCACACACATGTAAACATGCACACCACACACCCACACCCAATGGAAAAAGAAAAAAAGAATTCCACAAGGTGAGACGTTATCAGGCGTGAGCCCTCAGCCTCCCATTCCGGCAGGTCTTGTCACATCCCAGCATTTATAACCAGGCCACCCACACAGGCGACAGCAGGAGGGCTCCTTATGCTGTAGTCATCTTGCTGTCAGTCTAAAGAAAGAAAAATGGGTAGCACCAAGGCCACAGGTGGGGCCGGAGAGCAGGGGACCTAACAGCTCACTGTCAATTCCTCCCTTGGCTGCAGCAACGATGGCAGCCGGGGCTGAGGCCTACCACCAAAGGGTCCTTCAGACAAATCCGAGGAAGAGAGTCCATGGTGCATAGGTACTCTCTCCAAGCAGTCGTCCAGGAGCCATTCTTGTTCCTGCAAGTATGTCTGTCACTCGGAGCCTGGGGCTTACTAAGCCCCTACATGTTGACACTTTTCATCCCTTCCTAAGCTTGTTCTGAACCTCCCAATAAGATGACGTGAGCGTAGGAAGCCAGCTTGTTCAAGGAGACTACTGATAACACACAGGCAAACAAATTCTTCCTTTGCCCAAGGAGTCAGAACTGCATATAATGAGCACCGTGGGCTGCTGCATTTTTATGCAAACAGATGCTGCAGAAACTACCAGGGGAGGCACTTAAAATTGATTTGCTTAAATAAATCAAGCATTCACTCATAACCTGATTGTTACCTCCTGATCTGCAAACCTCTTTCCCCTTAGAATAATGCCTGGCCTGGGTGATTTTCCACACCGTGAGTGACTGTGGCTTTACAGCAATGTTAGAGTGAAAGGGTCCAGAGAAGCACCAAGTTCTTGTCTTCCTGCTCGCCCAGAAATGTGCAATGATATCAGAGCTGGGAGGAGAGCCTTCTGCGGCTGATCTATGCCTGCTTTCATTTTCTCACCAGGACTGGACCCCGCAGGCCCTATGTTTGAGGGATCTTCCCCTAGTGACCGTCTTTCTCCAGATGACGCCAATTTTGTGGATGCCATTCACACCTTCACCCGTGAGCACATGGGTCTGAGTGTGGGCATCAAACAGACCATTGCCCACTATGACTTCTACCCCAATGGGGGCACCTTCCAGCCCGGCTGCCACTTCCTGGAGCTCTACAGACACATCGCAGAGCACGGCTTAAACGGTAAGAACAGAAAGTCAAAGCCTAGAGCCTTAGCCTGTTTCTGAGGCCTCCAGGACCATCTCAGCAAGGCTAGAGACCCTGCTATAGGGTCTCGAAGGTCTTTTGTGGGGGCTAGTGGTCCCCCCAACTACTCCCTGTGACAGTTCAGAGGGCCTTGGAGGCCATGTGAAAGAGCACCATCAGGAGCCATCTCTTCCCACCCCTGCCCAGAGTGACACAGAAGATGTTCAAAGGGCATTTGCCCTTGTGAGAGCTGAGTCCTGGCCCTGCCTGTTGTCCTCTCCTTTCTGGAACTTTCCACCTTTGGAGGCTTCCACTTTCTAGGGTCACAACAGGAGGGCATTTGACTTCGTGTGTGTGTGTGTGTGTGTGTGTGTGTGTGTGTGTGTGTGTGTGTGTGTGTACATGGGTGTACACTCTATCTTGTTCTTTGAGACAAGGTATCTTACTAGTTTAGTTCTCACTGATTCAGCTAGGGCAGCTGCCCCAAGCCTGTCTCTGCCGCCCCAGCATGGGGATTGCAAGCACACCACCATACTTGGCTCTTGCACTTGAGTTCTGGGGATTGAACTCAGATCCTTGTGCTTGCATGGCGATCACTTTCTTCCTGACCTCTCCCCAGCCTAGGCCCGACTTCCCGACCCCCATTCTCACTCTCCCCCAGGCCCACATGCAGCGCACAATGCCCATCTGAGCTCTATGCGCTACCATACAGTTCGCGAGCTTTGGGCAAGGGGCTGGAGGTTGAAACACACAAAGACACACAGAGACAGCACAGACAGAGAGACAGAGACACGGACCTCTAGTCACTGGTAAGAAGCCCTTTATTCAATAGCACCACGGAGGCTTATATACCCAACAGTCAGGTGGGCCAACAGGTGAAAACCTTATCCTCTGATCCTCAAGGCAAGGCAACACGTGCTGGTGAAGCCGAGCTGGTAAACAATTTTGACACAGCTTTCAGTAACTCAAATCAGAAGGAAAGTAACAATCGCTATCAGGGAAGAGCAGCTGGAGGCCAGGGCTCCAAATGGTCCCAACACCCACATGCCCCCATGCAACTTCTAGCTGCAGAGCTACTGGCATGCACATTGATAACACACACGGGATAAAAAGGAATTAAAGAACATGCAACCACGCCTTCCAGGCCCGTGGAAACTGCAGGCATTCCTGAGTTCTCATTGCTATGCTACCCTGATGAGAGCATGCCAGGTCACTCTGTGACAGCTGGAGACCCCCATCCTACACACTAGCTTCCCACCTCGGTCATCCACATCCAGGCTGAGCATGCCCTGGGGATTCCATCACCACCCTTACCTCTCCAGTATCAGAAAGACCTTCGCACACCTCACGGCCTCCCCCAACTGCAGTGGCTCCCAGCTTCCAGCTATACCCCAGAGCCTTCTGGGAAGTTCCTCTTATCTGTCTTTACATCTCCCTAGTGTCACCACTCCTCTGGTCAGCCACAGGTCCCAGCTGATTCACCCACACTTTTCTCAGAGCTATAGCCCCTCCTTGCAAATCTCAGCACAGACCCTAGGAGAGTGTTTGGTCACACTTGTCTGGTAAACACATTTTTGACCAGTCACTGCCATTTTCTTTTCCACGCTAAACTTAAAATGGCATAGCCAATTGAATGCATCCTGCTTGCCTAACTGGGGGTAAGGAGAAATTCCAAGTCCTTCACCCCTTTGTTTAAAGTGCTCCCATTCTGGAGAATTTCCCTCAACCACACCTATGCAGAAGACAGCTTGATAACAGCTTTCCACCCTCCCCACCCCAACGCACCCCCCTCCCTGCATGCACCACACCCAGTGAGCTCCCAGAGCCCTGCGAATATCTTTGAGGCTATTTTCTCATTTTTTATAACAGCTGCCTCCAGGCACTGCTGGGGAGCCGTGGGGAACGGTTGAGTGGACAGCCAGCGGCAGAGCTGATGGTAACCGAGATGACCAATGTTGCATTTAGTTTTAAAACACTAAAGGAAGTGGCTCCAGGCAAGATGCCCTGTGCCTGACCTGGCTTTAGGTATTTCTGTGTCTTCTGGTTGTTTCCTGACTTCGCTTAAGAATAATTTGCTACAGATTAGATTAGAAATTGGAAGGTTTTCTTTAAAAAGGTCAGATTTCATGATGGGAGGATGGGTGTGTAGCTTCCAAGGCAGAGTGCCGGCAGAGCCTACAAGAAAACCTGGATTCTAGAACCTGCTCTTTGTAAAACCAGGCATGGAGTAACAGCAGCACTCGAGAGACAGGAGTTCAAAGCCATCCCAGACAATACGAGACTTTGTCTTGAAAGAAAGAGGTTGATGGACCAGGAAGATGGTTCAGTGGGTTTGGGCCTTTGCCATGCAAGCTTGTTGATCTGAGTTGGATCCCCAGACCATGTAAAGGAGGAAGGGGAATGTCAGCTCCTGATAGTTGTCTTCTGACTTTAGCACTCACACTGTGGTACATGCACACTCACATACACTCACACACACACTCTCACACACACAATTTAATTTTTTATCTTTATTACATTTCATTTATTTTGTGTGTGTTGGGGACGCGTGGCGGGCGCAACTTATAGGAATTTTATCTTAGTCACATTCAGGTCTTGAGGTTTGGCAGCTAGCCCCTTTCCTTAATAAGCCATCTTGCTGTACCCTCAACCCACCACCACCCCAGAATATTAAACACAAAAAATTTTGCTTTGGTGATTAGGCCCTAGACTTGGATGATCTGGCTGTGGTAAGAAAAGAGGAAGCCTACAGCCCTATCCAAGTAACTCAGTCCAGACTTCAGCACTAGGTCTTTGCTAACCATGTGAGGATACCTCAGAAGTGAGCTGTGCTATCTGGATTTTACCTAGGAACAGCAGGTGCCTATAAAAACACCGTCTAAAGGCCGGGCGGTGGTGGCGCACGCCTTTAATCCCAGCACTTGGGAGGCAGAGGCAGGCGGATCTCTGTGAGTTCAAGATCAGCCTGGTCTACAGAGCTAGTTCCAGAACAGGCTCCAAAGCCACGGAGAAACCCTGTCTCGAAAAACCAAAAAAAAAAAAAAAAAAAAAAAAAACAACCACCATCTAATCCATGTTATCATAGCAGGGTGATCTCAGTTCCTACAGAGGTCTACTTTCTTTAGCTTTCTGTTGCAACAGACCCCTGTTGTCTGGGAGAACTCAGCAATCCTGCTACACACACACACACACACCTGCCTAGGACTGAAACCATGAGTCTTTTTGCTGGGGCCACTTGGGGGCTCAGAGTGCTAATTGTCTTTTTGTCCTGTGTCTCAGCCATAACCCAGACCATCAAATGTGCTCATGAGCGCTCAGTGCACCTCTTCATTGACTCCTTGCGACACAGTGGCCTGCAGATCACAGGCTTCCAGTGCAGCGACATGGACAGTTTCAGCCAGGGCCTGTGTCTAAGCTGCAAGAAGGGCCGTTGCAACACTCTGGGCTATGACATCCGCAAGGACTGGCCAGGCAAGAGCAAGAAGCTCTTTCTCATCACCCGAGCCCAGGCCCCCTTCAGAGGTGAGTGTCCTACCTGAAGGTTCAGGAACTCCTGGGCTGCAGTGACCAGAGAAGGAAGCCAGGAAAGAAGAGCTGTACACATGCGCAGAGTTGTAGGGACCAATCAACACTCGCTGCCCTGAAAATTCACTATTTCTGCTTTGTCTCACCCAGCAGTGACCCACCAGTCTTCTTGTCCACTGACAGAACCCATCTCAGGGGCTCAGGGCAGCCCAACAGGCAACAGGTCCCTTGGAAACAATTATTTCACTTTACTTCAGTAAATTATCTTGCTCCAGGCACATCCAGTGAGGACAGTACCCCCTTGCCAGTGATATGGAGGGGACTCACCAGGACTTCCTAAAACCAGCCAAGGATAAAGCTAAGGACTGAGTCCTTAGTCTCCCAGTTCCTCTTTACTCCTTCCAATGAGCAAGGTTTCATGCATCCAAGCTAATGTCCCTCACAATGGGATCAGTGTGTCAGTGGCCACATCATACTGCCCTGGGGAAGCTGTAGATGCCACCCTGTGAGACTTAACTGGTCAACTCTGTCATCAATATATCATTGTACAGTAAGGGTAATCGTCCACTAACCCTACGTGGCTAGTTAAACACTTTTTACATTTTTATTACTTTATTATATAATATATGAGGAGGGAGGGGAGATGTGCATGGTGCGCACTTATGGACATCAGAAAACAATTTGTACAAGTCAATTCTCTCCACCGTGTGGGTCTCAGGGATTGAACTCAGGTTGTTGGACTTGTTGACAAACACCTTTACCTCCTGAGCCACCTTCTAAACCCTCATTTAAATACTTCAGGAAAAAAAACAGGATGCCATGACTCATTCCAGCCTCCACTCAAGGGTTCAAATAAATACATGGCTGCTAAATCAGACAGCACAGAAATGAAACATTCCAATCTTGCAGAATATTCTCTTGATGGTGCTGGTACAAGGCCTTTAAAGCAGCCACATGCCTCCCCCTTCTCCAATGGTCATGACCATGGTCATCTCTGATGTGGGCTCCCAGTCACATGTAGAACCTTGAAAAGAACACATTGCCCAACCCTGGTGTGCGGAGAAGCCACTATTTATACTTTCCTAGGACATGGGCTGTACATTTTTGGTCAGGGTCTGGTGTGTCAAGCAAGATAAATATAACGCCCTGATTATAACTTCACTAACTTGGCCCACATTCCCCTGGCTCCCGAGACATTTGATGGAGCCATCAAAGGATCTGTTTCTCTGCAAACATCCCTGCCAGAACTCGGGTAAAGCTGCTGAGTGAAACTTTGGCAGAAGAGAATCGGGAAATGGCCACCCAGTGGATCCAGGCAATTTATCAGCCACTCCTGTCCTCACTCCGTCGGGAGGAAGTGTGGCCAGTTGGGAGACTGTTTTAAAAGGATGGGAAGGAATCTGTATTAAGTCCTGCTTAGCTAGTGATGGGCTGGTGTCACTCTCTGAGAAAGCAGATGAGGTAACCGGGTGGAGAGCTGAAAGCACTCAGCTGCCTTATTATCATAGTGAAAGCGGGGAGAGGAGACAGAGACAGGCGGAAGAATTCTGTAATTTATGGGATGTGTTTTGTTCAGATTTCCTATAAACACTTTGAGATCAGAGAGGTCTCACCATTCGTGAGTGGAAGCACGGTGTTTAGTCACAGCTAGCCTTTCACTTCTTACAGCCTCTGAAGTCTCTGATCCAGACCCAGACCCAGAGTAACCTCACAGTCCTGACTCTTCCTCTAACAGCCTCCTCCCCGCCTCTCCATTCTCCCCAGACCTCGTCTAAGTGACCAGACAAACTGTCACTTGAGGGATCTGTCTGTCTTGGGCTTTTCTCAGCTAATTCTTTGGGAAGTTACACTATATTCCAGGAAGAGTTCTAGAGAGACAGTGAGAAACTGAGATCAGCATAAGGAAGGTTGATTTTTAGCCACGAAGTAAGGAGTGTCAACAGTGTGGAGATAAGCCACTACAAATGGGTCTTTCGGTTGGACCTCACCACCTGGCCAGTGCCGCAGAGAGGGAGCGGAGGAAGGCAAGATGGAAAGTGATACCTTCAAGAAGGCAAGGCCGTCCATCACTTCCAGGTGCTGTGAGGAGTTCCATCTCAAAGGCAGGGCATTGAGTTACACAAAGGGCACAGGGTGTCAGTGACAACGAGAACCCAAACTCTGGGCTTTGCCTCCCATGTGAGGACCATTCTGACCACCATACAACGAAGACCCACAGTATAAGGAGCCGAAAACAGGAGGTCAACCAGCATTATATTCCACATGTATGCACACACACACATGCACAAACACGTAAATACATACTTATTCACAAGCCTACACATGTTTATACATACCCATATATACACACATATGTATATGTACACACATACACATGCGTAAAATTATATACATACATATACACATTTTTATATATGTATGCATACATATTCACATATATACACAAATGAATATGCATGTGAATACATATACACATGAATGTAGTCTTGCATATGTTTACATAGATATACACATATGTATGCATGTGCACAAATATACACATGTATACAAATACAGAGAGACATTCATACACATGCATATTCACATACATATATACCATATATACATATATAAGTGCATATATGCATGCACACATATACACATGCATATCTACATTTAGATACATGTATAAATATGAATGTGGATATACACATGCAGACACAGAGACATACATACATATATACTCAGATGCACCATGCACAAATGTGTAGGTGGAGACTGCTTGTTTGTTCCCAGCCACTCAGACCCGAAATAATCACACAGAAACTGTATTAATTAAAACACTGCTTGGCCTATTAGCTCAGGCTTCTTATTAATTAACTCTTACATATTAAATTAACTCATTCCTATAATTTTGCATTTTACCACGAGGCTCGTGGTTTACTGGTAAGGTTCAGGGTGTCTGTCTCTTTCAGCAGCTACATGGAATCTCCTTGACTCAGCTACTTTCTCCTCTGTCTCTGCTTGGAATTCCTGCCTTGCTCTATTCTGCCCTGCCATAGGCCAAAGTAGCTTTATTCATCAACCAATGGTAACAAAACACATTCACAGCATACAGAGGGGAATCCCACATCACAAATACATACACATACATACAGATACACAAGCATTCTTATGTATTTCCCTCTCTCCATTCAACAACACACTAAAAAACTCACCACAGAAGGGATAGGCATCTAGTCTCATGGCATCTGGGCATCATGCCCTAACTGCTGAACCCAGATATGACTGCTAGAATAAACACATACCCCACAGACACATTCTTACAAAGTCCCATGACCCTCCTTCCTTCCCTTACCCTGCTCTGGGTCAATAAATCACAGGCCCATGGGCTGTCCCCTGCCTCAACATCAGAACCACACAATCCTTGGACCCTGTGACTGTCAGCTTCCCTGAAGTATAGGAACAAGTCCTTGGCACTTCAGAAAAGCACTGGAGAGTTCATTCCTACAGCTCAGTGAGATAAAATCCACACCCAGAGGAACAAAAGCCTTTTGTGATGTTTGCAGAGAGGCCATAAGACCTCCAGACCCAGTAACAGTTCACAGAGAAAAAAAGGACAGGAAACAAAACATTTTCTTTCCACAAATTCTATATCTTGTGTTCACCATGGCCACTCTGAGGAGAAAAATTTGGGATTTTGTTTGTTTTAATAAGTGGCACTAGTAGAGTCCACAGTGCGTGAGAACCCAGGACTTTCCACAGTGTGGACTCACCCCAGGTCTCTGCTCTGGAAGGAGTCGCCTCATCGTGTTCCAGGTCAGCAGACTCCTTCAGGCCTTTTATCTACAAGTCCTGAAATCGTTTCTGTGTCAGAACACAGGCTTATCTGGACTCTTTGAAGTCACAGGGTAAATTTTTTTTGACTAAATCATTTATTAGCAGCCCAGTTAAACACATCATAAGGGAAGCAAGCAAAGCAGTCATGCTTTCCCCGCTATCTTTGTAAGTCCATGAGCATCTAAGAAAAACATTTATACACATTCAAGTAGGAACCAACCAATAACCAGGCTTTGGCTAGGGACTGAACCCAGAGTCTCGCACCTGCTAGATGAGTCCTCTTCCTGCTGAGCCATAACCACACCTAAAAGGCTTTTTCATGTTGAATTCATTTTACTTCAAGATCTCTCCAAAAAGGTGGCTGCATTCATGCACTGACAAAGCAGAGTCCCAGTTCGGACACAGGGTCTCCAGGAATGCGTTCTGAATATTGGTGGCCCCAGCATCATGAAGAAGATGGTCCGTCCACCCCCCCACACACACCCGTCCCCAGCCAGGTCTGCTATGAGCTCCCCAGGGAATGGCTCACACATGCCTTTTGTGATCATTTCATTTATTACGTTCATTTAACTGTTTTGGATTATTAAGATAGGACCTCGCTATGTAGCCCAAGCTGGAATTACAACTGTATGCCACCACCCCTGCTTTCTACATTTGCACACCTGCCTCCTGAACAAGCAGCTGCCTCCTGGCATCAAGGCAGCTCTCCCTTGTAGGTTGTATGAGCTCAAGGGACTTTGACAATCAGGTCTAACCGCACAGCCCCCAGGACCCCAAAACTGCAGCCTCTCTGATGTGGAAATCTATCTCCTCCCATAGAGCACTTAGGAAAAGAGGAGAGAAAAAACACATATCCAGTTTAGGGACAAGGAACTCTCTCCCTGCCAGTTATAGCTGGACCCTGGGCTACTTCAGTGTAAGGCATGTGCCCTTGATTTCAAACGGCACACACCACTTGCAGGATACCAACATTAGATGACATGAGAAGGGTCTTTTGCAACCAGACACCAGGTTGGGAGTTCTGTCCCACGTTTCACTATCTAGATAACTGTAGATATCTAACCCTTGGTGCCCTTATCTGAAATTCATCAGGACCATCAGAATCTATCTGTGTAGGGTTCAGCTGAGAAACAGGACCCCACTGTCTGGCCTGGGTGTATGGAAGAAGGAAAGTGAAGCTCCTGTAGAGATGGGTGATAGAAAGGAAGTTGGCAAGGACTGTGGCATCACCTGACTGAGGCATCAGAAGGGGGTGAGCGGAGGAAAAAATAGACCTTGGGAGATCCTGGAAGAGCTGGGAGGAGGGGCTGCTGCTGCAGAGGCAGCTCCAGAGCATACAGGGACAGAGGAAAGTCCCTGGGTTCCCCCCCCCAGCACCTCCCTAGTGCCCAAACCTACCCAATAGCCAACGAGCAAGAGACCATGGAGATACAGTCAAAGTCACATCCCAGATCCAGAGGCAGGCAG
This sequence comes from Ondatra zibethicus, assembly GCA_004026605.1. Lineage (NCBI taxonomy): Eukaryota > Metazoa > Chordata > Mammalia > Rodentia > Cricetidae > Ondatra > Ondatra zibethicus. The sequence goes on from PVIU01017525.1 coordinate 25,605, forward strand.
AGAAGGGCAAAGAGTGGATGGAACCCCAGCAAAGAGAGCCAGCGTGTTGCCAGTATTTAACTTCACTAAGAGAACCAAAAATGAGGGTTGAGGTTGTGACTGAGTTGGCAGAGAGCTTGCCTAGCATGGATGAATCTCTGAGTTCAATTCCCTGCCCTACACAAGCTTGATGTGGTGGTGCATGCCTGTAATCCCAGTGCTTGGGAGGTAGAGGCAGGAGGACCAGCAAGTAGTTCGTGGTCAGCCTCTGTTATCAAGTGCAAACCAGCCTGGGCTGCTTGAAACCCTGTCTCAGAAAACCAAAGTTGAGAAAGAGAACCAAAAAATGAGTGGGTGGGTGAGTAAAACATTTAGAATAGTAGGGTGTAGCTTGGGGTACCATAACAAAGGTGCTTGATGGGTATTTCTCATTACAGGTAGGGGCGGGGCCTTTAATGCAATGGGTCTGTTTATGGCTCTTTAACAAGCATCCCACTCTGTACTGCATGGATGTCTAATGAGTTTTGTCCTATTTTGACGACTCTCAAAGTGACAAGACTCCCTCCCCTAAGATTGTGCTCAGGGAGCGGGGATATGCACACTGAAGGCCGCCAGACATGGCAGAGGGTGGCAGGTCTCTGGCTAGACAGCCTGAATGCCAGCTCCTTCAAGGCCAGGGCACTGTAGCTTCTTGTTCTCTTGATTGCTTTTTAAACATTTTGAAAAGCTCCTTTTCCAAAGAAGAGAATAATTAAAACACTTATTGTAGGAGGTGCAGACCTTGAAAAAAAAAAACATCGACCCTGGCTCCCTGCCCTCTCCAAGTGCTCACAAGTTCTGGTCATATCCAGACTCCTGTGACTTCTGGGAATATGCTTCCTGTTGTGCAGAGTTTGCTCTTATATGCCACAAACAATTTCATGCACTGTGGTTATAACTTTTGTTTTTCTTTTCATTCCTTTCCTTTTCATTTCTTTCATAAAATGAAATTGCTTGGGAAAATATCTTTAAAATGTTTATTTCATTTTTAAATTGGGGGGTATGTGCGTATGAATGCAGGTGCCCACGGATGTCAGAAGAGGGTGCAGGATCCCCTGGAGTTATAGGGAGATGTGAGTGCTGGGAATCAAACTCAGGCCCTCTGCAAGAGCAATACGTGCTCTTAACTACTGAGCCATCTCTCCAGCCATCTCTCCTGCTCTTGAAAAAAAATATCTTTTAATGGCTTCTAAGAGTAAATCACACAGCTGGACACATGACCTCAGAGTTGACTGTCCCACTTCAGTCATTAGTCACTAGAAGGTGAGCAATGCACTCCACCTCCCAGAAGCCTCGGTTTCTTCCTTCAGAAGATGCCATCACAAGGAAGATAAAGCTGATACTGTAGAAACCATGTGAAGAAAATTAAGGTCATTGCATGAGAAGCTCTGCCTCTGTGGTTCAGGACACAGTGGTTACCAGGACTCTAACTACTAGCTGGACAAAACAGCATGCACCGGTCTTCCCAGATACTCAGTAGGCTGAGGCAGGATGATCGCTTCAAACCAAGAATCCCAAACTATCTTGGCTGACAGAACAAAATCTCATCACAGAAGCAAGTTGTCATTTTACCAGTATTGACTACTTAAGGTGTTTCTGGTTTCTATTTATTTATTTACTTATTTAATTTATTTGGATTTTTGGGAAAGGGTCTGTCTATGTAGTCCTGGCTGACCGGGAACTTGCCTTGTAGACGAGGCTAACAGCATACTCCTGAGTGCTGGAATTAAAGGCATGTACTGCCATGCCCTGCCCTGATTTATTATTAGTTAAATAATTATTTTGACTTCTTTTTTCAATTTAAATCTCTTTTTACATTTCAACTTTTTTCTTGGGATATACAGGAGCTATTGGTTCTAGCTCAGCTCAGCTGCTAGAGCTAGGCTGTCTGGGCTTACATCTGTGAGATGCCACTTGCCACTAGCTGTGTGATCCTCAGACAGTCACTGAAGCTCTGTGTGCTGCACATTGCCCTGTGAAATGAAATAATAATAACATCGATTATTGTGAGAGTTAAGTGAGATAGATCTGCAAGGCACCTGGGGAAACCCCCACAGTTCTACCCACTCCTCCCCAATACCATGGGACCGAACACGCAGCCAGCGCCAAGTACCTCCTATAACAGGAGGCTGAATGGAAAAACCAGAGCTCTGGGTACTGCATAAGTGCTTAGGAATACACCACCTCTTTCTTGGAGCAGCACAAAAGACCAGGCCCCTGATTTTCATTTTTGTCCACATCCCAGGGCTCCTACCCTAGTACCTGCAGCCCGTGTCCTAGGTAGATCTTTCCTTTCTGCCTTGGTTCCCTGACAACCACCAAATAGTGTAAGTCCTCTCCAAAAGCTTCTAGGATGAGAAGCCAGGATCCTTCCTCCCACAGCTGTCATCCAAGTGTTTAGGACTTGGTCTTGGCCCAGTAGCTCTTGTCTGAATTTTTCACCCACAGCCTTTTGTAATGTGGTCAGGACATCCAGTCCGGGGATCTGAGCACGAAGTATAAGGGTCTAACTGTGTTAAGGTAGACAGAAGGTTTCCTCCCAGAATCCTGCAGAAGAGAACACTGGGTGGCTGCTACAACGGTCTGAGAGATCTAGAGACAGAGACACCCTCTCCCCACCAGAAAGTGGGCTCATGTCACCTGCGGAAGCTTGATGCTAGGAACTGCCTTGAACATGACTATGTGGTCATCAGGACCAAGAGAACAACAGTGGGAAGTGTCCCTGAGTCCTGAGGTCAGAGGACAACCTTGGGTGTCAGTACTCAGGGGCCGTCTACCTTTTTGAGACAAGGTCTCTTATTGTCCTGGACCTTTACCAGCTGGCTAGCAAGCTCCAGGGATCCCCTATATCTGCCTCCAATCTCGCAACAGCTGGGATTACAAGCAAGTACGTACGCCACATGTAGCTTTTTACGTGGAGATTTTACTCAGGTCCTAACGCTTATGAGGCAAGGGCTTCACTGACTGAGCCATCTCCCTAGTCCCCAGTTCCACTCTCTTTCACAGACAATACTATCTCCTTTGCTTTTTGGTACTACGGATGTAACCTAATGCCTTCCACATGCAAGCTCTCCCCCAGAGCTACATCCCCAGCTGCCATCATCACTATTATAAATATACTATGAGTCCTGTGTCATATTCAGGATGCAAAGAGAGGAGAAGGAAGGAAACTAATAGCATCCAGAGCTCCACTGCTCAGGGTGAAAAAGCAAAGAAACATTGTTAACATTTTGGTACCTATCTATTTAGGATGTTTCCTCTGCGTTTTTAAATTTTAAAAAAAGCAGGAGTTTAAATTTGTAATTCTTATATAAATAGTTGGGCGAGGGACTGTATGCCTATAACCCCAGTACTATGGAGGCTGAGGCAGGAAGACTGTGAGTCTGGGTCCAACCTGGGCCACACAAGATCCTGCTTCATTTAAAACATGTACTTGATCAGTAGAGAGTCTGCCTAGCATGTACAGCCCTGAATAAACCAGGTGCGGTGGAGCACGCCTGTGATCCTGGCACTCAGGGAGGCGAAGCAGAAGATGAAAAGTTCAAGGTCGGGGCTGGAAAGACAGCCTGATGGTTAAGAGCACTGGCTGCTCTTCCAGAGGTCCCAAGTTCAGTTCCCAGCAACCACATGGTGGCTCAACTCCATCTATAACAGGATCTAATGTCCTCTTCTGGCATGGAGGTATATATGCAAAGCATTCACACATAAAATATACATAAATAAAAAATTTAAAAATAAGAAATTCAAGGTCATCCTTGGCACACAAAAAAAATAAAAGTCCTACTTAATTTTTTTCTCCTCCCCATCTCTGGCCTCCTCCCCATCCCTCCTCCACCTCTAGTTTATCATTACCAGTTCAAGATCCAGTTCATCAATCAAATTGAGAAGCCAGTAGAGCCCACTTTTACCATGTCACTGCTGGGAACAAAAGAAGAAATGAAGAGAATCCCCATCACGCTGTAAGTACCAGTGTGGCCCCTTCTGTGGGGTGGCACCCTTGTCTCTCTCACAGGCTCCAGACAGACTCCACTTTTCAATGGGTACTTCCCACGGTAGCTGCCCCAAAGATGCTGGTCAGTGATACACCTGCCCAATCCTGTCTCTCACATTGTATCTCAGGATCCCTGAGCAGCATCTGTGAGCGTGAGGGGGTCATTTCCCTGGGAGCAGAGGGAAGCCAGAAGTGGCTGCGCTCGGTGTGTGCACTGCAGAGGAGACCCGGAGGGGAGGGGGAAGAAGCTGTGGGGGTGGAGCAGGGGTCCTCACAAAGACTCCAGCTATGGGGCTGGGGCAGGGGTCCTCATGAAGACTCCCAAACACCTTTCCAGCGAGGTCAGGAAAACACGCCCGGAAACAAAACTGGAATCATTGCCTTGTCACAGGTGTGCCAGCTCAGTCAGCAGGGCGTGCCAGCCCAGCCCCTGCCCCACCCTTAGCATATCTGCTCACACCAGCAGCCTCACGAGGCCTCACTCAGAGACTCCCCAGCTTTCCCAGTCAGAAAATGACCACGCCCTTTTCTGGCATCTCAACCCTCCCCATAGACTCCCTCAGGAGTGACATGAGCCAAGCATTCCTTTCAGGGACAGCTCTTAGCTTCCTAAAAATTGTCCCCAATTTGGGTCCCTGATCACGACACTGACTCAGGCATTCACCAAATTTACCATTGCAGTGTTCTGCTGGGAGGGTAAGCTGAGGTTTTGCCCTTAGGGTGGATGCTCAGAGCCCAGGGGCTGGGTAGATACCTACACCAGTCACCTTGACAACACATGGCAGAAGGAGCTGAGATGAGCCATGCCTGGGAACTCTCCACCCAGCTTGTGTCACCTAGACCCAGTATTACCTCTATATTGTCAATAATTTCTCCTGAGAGATTGCTCGGGAGCACAGAAAGGGCATGGAGTTGGCCTGTCTCTGTCAGTGATGGGGACTGGATGGTCTTGAAGACCAGTAAGCAAAAGCAGTAACAATGCTTCGCAGTAGCGCTTCAATCTTGCTGTGAGTCAATGAATCCTTTCCTATGTGTTGTTTTCTTTTTTTTAGATTTATTTATTTATTTATTATGTACACAGTGTTCAGCCTCCATGTGTGCCTGCAGGCCAGAAGAGGGCACCAGATCTTACTACAGATGGCTGTGAGCCACCATGTGGGTTGCTGGGAATTGAACTCAGGACCTCCGGAAGAGCAGTCAGTGCTCTTAACCTCTGAGCCATCTCTCCAGCCCCCTATGTGTTGTTTTCTGTCCTGTTAAGCTGTGTTGATTTAATGGATGGTTCTGTTTATACTGAGAGATCCCTTTTTATACCGGGGGAGGGAGGATTGTGGTATGGGGTGTCTGTGTGTCAGCCGCAGAGACCATCCAGATCCATTGCCCAACTCCACCAAGCCAAAAGACGTTAGCTCTATTCATGACAGCAAAATATCTCAGACCCTTTTTGATGTGATTAATATGGAAAACAGTATGGTTCCCTGATTTTGTTGTTAGAGAAACCCTCTTAAACTTCTCATACCTATTGCCAGTATTGTCTATTGAACACTGATTTCGGAAATGCAACAAAAATACCCCAAAGTCACTTCGGTACTCTGAGTGTGTCTGTGTCACTTGGCTGCTACAGCTAAGCTCAGTTAACTGGTTTCCTTTCTATATTTTCAAGGGGCGAAGGAATTACCAGTAATAAAACCTATTCCCTCCTCATCACACTGGACAAAGACATTGGCGAGTTGATCACCATCAAGTTCAAGTGGGAAAACAGTGCGGTGTGGGCCAATGTCTGGAACACGGTGCAGACCATTATGTCATGGAGCATGACATCTCACTACTCGGGCCTCATTCTGAAGACCATCTGGGTCAAAGCTGGGGAGACACAGCAAAGGTGACACTAACATCTCCTCATGCTGTGCCTACAGGTTCCAAGCAACTTCCCAATTCAGCTTCCCATCAGTCACAGGAAGTGGGTACCATGACGCGCTAGTGATGGGGCATGGGGAAGACATGGGGCCCTCCCTGGTTCACTTGGCCCAGGGTAGAAGACAAAGATGAACACTAAGGTCTTCTGACAACTTGGCCAGCTTCTCCCCTTCTCCCCATCTATGTCTGTCAGCTACTCCTCTGGAGTCAGAGGCTTCATGAAGCCCAGGGTCACCAGGGAAGGACTACTGAGAACTGTTACATTCTGCCTTGTTACTGAGTCAGAGAAAGGCCTGGGAAACTGCAAAATATCTCTCTCTCTCTCTCTCTCTCTCTCTCTCTCTCTCTCTCTCTCTGCCTTTTTGTCTCTCTCTTGCACTCTCCCATTGTTACTCTCTTAGTGTGTTTATCTTTTTTTCCTATGTGTATTGATTTTGTTTCTCCTTTTCTGTTTCTCTGTCTTAGTCTCTGTCACTTCCTCTGTGTCTGTCTCTGTCTTTGTCTCTCTACCTTTACCCCCACCAAAGAACCACTGGGAAACATATTAGATATGCTAAGTTCTTGAACCCACATGCAGAGCTTCTGACCCAGTGTTAGAAGAGACCTAGGAGAACCCTAAGGAAGCTTGATAAGAACAATGTGATCCTCACCCCAAGAAATGCCACTTTTTGTTGTGTGTCATCTCTCCTGGCTTCAAAGTTCCAGGGGACATGAAGGGGTTGGGATGGGAATAGGAAAAGAAGAAAAGGAAGTATGGTTCAATGGTGCTTACAGACTCAGCAGAGCAGAGGGGTGCTCAGCACGCTTTGTCACGGTAACCACATTTTCCGGTAGCTTTGTGTTCTCCATGGCAGGACACTTCTGTGCTTCTGAAGGCCCTTCCCTAGCTCCGCCCTCTGTGTTCAAGAAATCCATCTCTTGTCTCCCACCTTCCTTATGGGAGGAAGTCCAGTTCCCTGTTTGGCTTAGCAGAGAAGGCAAACAGTGGGCTGCTCACCTCTAAACCCCACGCCTTCCCAGCCTCAGTTTTCACTGCCTGGAGCCTCCTCATGACAGATTTATGCCTCAGTCCCTTATGCAACTGTACCGTGAGACTTTATCCCTGGAATGCAAAATAATGGTGATTGCTGAAAGCATACTCCGCAGCTACCAAGTGACCTCCACACGGTCAGTCTGAGAAAACTAAACTGCTCCTGTTCTCACATCCCGAGCTATTCTTGCAAGACTTTGAAGGCCCTGTAGGTCAACAGTCCTGAGCACTGCCCCCTCAGGGTTCTCTTAGCTAGAGATAATTGCTCACATTCTCTGTGGCGGTCTGTGTGCCTTGCCCTACAAGATAGCATAAAACACCACACTGCTGTCTACTCTGATGCACACCTCATGGTACCGGAAAAAGGAAAGAGAAGAAGGGAAGGCTTAGTGAGCTCCCAAAGTACAGAGGACATGGGACAGATCTTAATGTTAATCTCACATTACCTCATAGAGGTAGCTTGGAGTATGAATCAGGAGCAGAGGGTTCACAGAAGTTCCATAGCTAATGAGTGTCTAAGCCTAGCTCTGCCTTGCATGGGTCAGATTCGCCCCTTTCTTCCTGGTATGCTGTTTTAAGTGGTGCCTCCCTTCATTAGTCTCGGCTCCGTTAATCTAACTTTTCTCTAGTCCAATTTAGCAGAATTGCAACACTGGTTATTAATATATAGGTGCATCAGTTCCTTCCTCTGGGCCGTAAGATGTACACACTTAAAAGGGATGGAGGAGGCATGAGAGAGGCTAGTCAATGTTATGCTTATCTTACAAGCACAAGGGCTCACACAATAAAAGTTGGGTGTAGTGGCATGAATTTGTAATCTCAGTGCTAGGAAGGTGGAGACAGGCTGCCTGGGTTCCTTGGCCAGCCAGACTAGTCTTCTTGGTAAATTCCAGACCAACGAGAGACTCTGAGAAGTACAAGGTGGGCAGTGTCTGAAGAATGATGCCTGAGGTTATCTGGCCTCCACACATGTACACACCCCTGCATGAACACATAGGAACACACAATACACATATAAAGTGGAGAAAAGGAACTGTGGAGCTACAAGCTCTGTGATTTTCCAAGTTGTAAATATTCCTCTGTCTACACAGTATCACATGCCACTGGGGGGCAACCCCCAAACTCTGGAGCTGTTACTTTCAGTATAGACTCTGACATCATTAATAAAGGAAGACAGATTAATGTTGCTAACGGTGTGCTCCAGCCAAAGGCTTCTCCAATTTTAACAAACCTACAGATTTTTCAGAATGCAAGTCCTACCTCAGCAGGCCTGGACAGGACCTGAGATTCCTGAGTTCGAAAAAAGCAAAAAGCTCCCAGGTGCTGCTGTGTGGACTTTAAATACCAAGATCCCAGTGTTACACAGTCCAGGAAGACTAAAGACAGGTGGTTCAGGTTGTAGACACCCAGACTGGACTGCAGCAGGCTTTGAGGGAGTCAAAGGCATTCCTAGGAGACAGGCAGTGAGCTAAACACCGTGGCTGACAGAGCCAGTCGGAATTCTGTTTCCACAACTCACTGCCTATATTGCTTCAGACAAGCCCACCTCTTTAAGACTGGGGTTGTACCACATGGAAATCATACTGCCTGTCTCATGGGACCAATGTTTAGTACCTTTGGCAAACCAAAGACCAGAGTCAAGATACAAACACAAAATCCTATACTCCCAACCACACTGCTAAACACAAAGACTAAAAGAAAAAGTTAAATAACTCACTCTATGCCTGCAGGGGAGGTGTCTCAAGTCTCTACTACTGTGACAAAGACCATGACCAAAGCAACTGGCAGAGGAAAGAGTGGATTTCATCTTACACTTCCAGGGAACAGTCCATTACTATGAAAGTTCCGGGCAGGAACTCAAGGCAGAAATCTAGAGGCAGGAACTGCAGCAGAAGCCATAGAGGAACGCGGCTTCCTGACTTACCTACCCTCTTCCCTGTACAATCCACAGCCAACTGCTCAGGGGTGGTTCCACCCCAAGTGAACTGTGTCCTCAGAGATCCATCATCAGTCATGAAAATGCCCCACAGACCAAACCGATGGAGGTATTTTCTCCGTTAAGAATCCCTCTTCCCAGATACATCTAGCTTTGTGTCATGTTGACAAAAACAAAACAAAACAATTAGCACGGAGAGGCTGTGTAGTGAGATGAAGAGAAAAGACAGAAAGATAGGAGCAACAGGGATGGTTGGTAAAAGCATAAAAAAATGGCATCATCAGAAAGAATAAGCAGGGCTGGGGATGTGGCTTGGTGGGTAAAGTGCTTGCCTTGTATGCGTTAAGGCCTGAGTTTGATCCCCCAGCACCACAAAAGACTGGTGTGGTGGCACAGGCTTGTGATCCCGGGAATCGGGAGGAGGCTATAGGAGGATCAAGAGTTCAATGTCATCCTTGGCACATGGTGAGTTTGAAGCCAACCTGAGCTCCATGAAATCCTGGTCTTAAAAAAAATTCTTAAATTACATAATTTTCTTAACTTAAAATGTCTGACTGATAGTAAAGATTCTACCTTAGATAAAATCCAAAGAAAAAATAAGCCATAACTAGTATTCTCTGGGATGATAGATAGACAGACAGACAGACAGACAGACAGGAAGGATAGGATAGATAGATTTGAAGTTACTATAAAACGGCACCCTTAGGGCAAAATAATGTTCAAAGCTACCAGTTATTTGGTTTCCTAAAGGCACACCCTAAAGGGCGAGTGTCAACACCAATAGGTAGAAGGGGAGGGCCGCAGGGTGGAATTAGCAAGGCTGAATGCTGGGGCACTGAGCCTGAACTGGAAGTTGAGGAGCTATGAACATCTGTCCTGGAGTAGGGGAAATGTAATGAGACAACCTTCACTCTCAAGTTTTTGATGAGCTGTTACTAGAAAAACAAAGGAAGCAGGCCCTTGGGCTTTCAGTGTAGAGCCCCCTGAGGATTGCTTTCACCAACTTAGGTTTTATTTTTCTCTGAAGTTATAAAACCATATCCAAACCTAAGCATCTAATGTAAAAAATCCTATCGCATGCATTACACAGCTGGACTGGTATTCAATAACAGCTGAATACTTCAATAAGCCCCCTCTGAAACATCACACCGTGGTTTTTTGTTTTTGTTTTTTCTATTCAGAATGGCTTTTTGCCCTGAAAATGTAGATGATCTGCAGCTTCACCCCACCCAGGAGAAAGTCTTTGTAAAATGCGAAGTGAACTCAAAAAGACTGAAGCGAAGGAGCAGATGAGTCAAAGAGACACTTGCAAAAAATAAATAAACTTTTATCCACAATGGTTGCCTTATTTGGAAGTCAAAATTACACAGAGAATCATACATACATTTAAATAAAGCTTAGATGTAAAGGAGGGTGTGTTTTACTGTTATAAACTGAGCTTTAAAACTATATTATGTGAGGACAGTGAGATGGCTCAGCAGGTAAAGATGTTTGCCACCAAGCCTGATGACCTGAGTTTTGTCCCTGGGACCCACATGACAGAAAGAAGGAATAGACTCTAGCAAGTTGTCCTCTGACCTATGTGCTTGAGCACACACACACACACACAAATCAAATGTAAAATTTCTTAAAAGAAAAATAAAAACTGAGCTTAAACAGTATGTTATATAGCTATCTTCAGGTATCAGTACACTAAAAATTTTCCAATTTCCCAAATTTGTCTCTGATTAAATGTTAATCTATGCAAATAAGTTCATATCTAAGATCCATTTTAGACTTGGTATTCTAATTGACAATGTCTTTTACAGTTAAGTCAATTTCCCTATATTTTCTTGCTGTTTTTTCCTGACCAATTTTTTAACCATGCAGGAAAATACTCTTTTAGAACATTATTGACATTTGATAAAACAAAATTCTAATTAACCATTAGTTAAGTGCAATACACCTGCCAAGACAGTACAACTCCCTAAAATAAAAAAGACTACATCATAGAAAAGAGTTACATCATACACACCACACAGCTATCTCACTGAGCCAAACACAGAAGAATTCTACTATCCCCCAGGCGTTGGTGGCTTATGTCTTTATTCCCAGCACTCCGGAGGCAGAGGCATGCGGATCTCTGTGAGTTCAGGGCCAGCCTGGTCTACAGAGCGAGTTCCAGGACAGGCTCCAAAGCTACACAGAGAAACCCTGTCTCGAAAAACAAAAACAAACAAACAAACAAAAATGAAAAAGAAAAAACATCTACTATCCTATTAGCGATAACAGTGAAAGCCAGACAGTGGATATTTTAATTTTAAGTAACTAACTAATAAATGCAATTCTTTTCTTTCACTAATACAACAAAAGTGGATTGGAAACAAACTACCTCAAGGAGTCTCCCTGGACTACGGAATGCGTTCTCTCTCTCTCTGTCTCTCTCTCTCTCTCTCTCTCTCACACACACACACACACACACACACACACACCAGCCTTTCTCTCCCTTTCCCTCTCCTCTCACCTCCTGTGCATGGAGCAGGGACTTGTAAACAAGGGTTCTTCCTCACCTCTGCTGCTCTGAGTGAACAATTCTGATGCCTCTAGTTACAGCCCCTGGCGAAGTGTTACAGAAGGAATCTGGCAGATTCTGGCTAAGAGCCTGTACTGCAGAGCGCCTGAGTCAGTTCCCAGCACACACATTGGGCAGCTCACAACTACTCATAATTGCAACTTGTAACTCTGATGCCTTCACCTGACCTCTATGGGCACTACACTCTGTCACACATACACAGCACAGGCATGAATACGCATAAATTAAAAATAAATTTTTTTTTAATTTTGAAAGGAAAGGGATTTGGTACCTATCTCTTTCTTACTTTAAGCTATCTCTCCTCATGATCTTTCTTCTCATAACACCTAGGGTGCCCCCTCACCCCTGCTCAAGGCACCATCATGCTGCCTCTGGTGCAATGCACCATCATCCCTCCTAATGCTCTCCCCTCGGGGCCTGATCATGGCCTCCACGGAACCAGACTCTGCTCTAATAAAACTTATTCTGAAAGGTAATTTTGGTCTCAAAATCCTTCTCCATGAACCAACCAAACCTGCATCTTCTTTTTTGCTATGATATTTGGAAAGTGATTAGTCACGAGAACACCTCTCCCCTGGGCAGGGTTAGTGCCCTAGAAGGAGATAAAGAGACCTGAGCTCTTAGCTCCCCACTATTTGAAAATGTGCAACTGTGTACTTGCCAGACCACAGATATGCAGGCAGCTTGGTCTCAGAGCTGGTTTCAAGAATTGAGAGATGAATGTTTAAGCTGTGACCAGTTGCCATAGTAGCCAGAACAGAGTCCATCAGACATCGAATCTCAAATTGTCCAAAAAGTGAATTGTGTTTTAAGCAGCAAGTTCTATCACAAAGCACATGATGGAAGTGGGTGCTAGGCATTATTATCAGTTGGATTAGTATCTGAATAATTCAGAGAGGAGGAGTGTGCTGTATGCATTAGACAGGGAGCCTGGGATGTACAGAGTCTCAGCTCCACATAGCTCATAGATCACCTGCTCTTTGGACCAGCACTCAAGAAAAAAATCTCAAAGTGATGCCTGCCTCTGACTCACTAATGTTAAATTATCTTAATGATTTACTTTTGCTTCCCATTGAAAGACCTGTAAAATTACAAGGACAAGGGCAGAGAGGAGCGGGAAAGAACAAATGATTCCATGTATCCAGACGAAGTCATCTAACCCTGCAAAGTATTTCATCCTATCATTCATTCATTCATTCATATGTGTGGGCGCATGTATGTGCACATGTGTGTATGTGGGTACACTCTCCTGCTCACTCAGCTTTTACATGGTGCTTGGGATCTGAGATCAGGTTCTCAAGCTTACAAAGCAAGCACTTTACCCACTGAGCCATCCTCCCAGTCCTCATCTTACCTTTAGATAAGGTTTGTGAATCTAGCTATATATACTAAAATTGGCAATATTTTTGCAGTGTGTCTGAAATGCTTAATTTCAGTTAACAATAAAATCAGTTCACACTGAATTACATATTCGATCACTAACTTTCTGAGACAAAGTTCAAATATCCTTTATAGAAGACACTCTAGTCTGCAGGGTCTGTGCACGCAAAGCCCAGGAGACATGTACAGGAGAATTCATATGAAGACTGGGGATGACACTCAGTGGGTAGAGTGCTTACCTGGCATTCACGAAGGCCTGGAAAGGCCTGGGTTTGAGGCCCAGCACTGCGTGAACTGAGCATGGTAGCACACACCTGTAATCCCATCACTTGGGAGGTAGAGGGGGGAGGACCAGAAGTTTGATTATCCTCAGCTACATGGTTAAGTTTAAGACAAGCCTGGGCCATTTGACAAAATCCAACACCCCTTTATGATAAAGGTCTTGGAGAGATTAGGGATACAAGGATCATATCTAAATATAATAAAAGCAATATACAGCAAGCCGACAGCTAACATCAAATTAAATGGAGAGAAACTCAAAGCCATTCCACTAAAATCAGGAACAAGACAAGGTTGTCCACTCTCTCCATATCTCTTCAACACAGTGCTTGAAGTTCTAGCAATAGCAATAAGGCAACATAAGGAGATCAAGGGGATTCGACTTGGAAAGGAAGAAGTCAAACTTTAGTTAATTGCAGATGATATGATAGTGTACATAAGTGACCCCAAAAATTCTACCAAAGAACTCCTACAGCTGATAAATACCTTCAGTGATGTGGCAGGATACAAGATCAACTCAAAAAAATCAGTAGCCCTCCTATACACAAAGGATAAAGAAGCAGAGAGAGAAATCAGAGAAACATCACCTTTCACGATAGCCACAAATAGCATAAAGTATCTTGGGGTAACACTGACCAAGGAAGTGAAAGATCTATTTGACAAGAACTTTAAGTCTTTGAAGAAAGAAATTGAAGAGAATACCAGAAAATAGAAGGATCTCCCATGTTCTTGGATTGTTAGGATCAACATAGTAAAAATGGCAATTCTATCAAAGGCAATCTATAGATTCAATGCAATCCCCATCAAAATCCCATCAAAATTCTTCACAGAACAGACCTTGAGAGAACAATAATCAACTTTATATGGAAAAACAAAAATCCGGGATAGCCAAAACAATCCTATACAATAAAGGAATTTCCGGAGGCATTACCATCCCTGACTTCAAACTCTATTACAGAGCTACAGTAATGAAAACAGCTTGGTATTGGCATAAAAACAGAGACGTTGCCAGGCAGTGATGGCACACGCCTTTAATCCCAGAACTCGGGAAGCAGAGGCAGGCGGATCTCTGTGAGTTCGAGACCAGACTGGTCTACAAGAGCTAGTTCCAGGACAGGCTCCAAATCCACAGAGAAACTCTGTCTCGAAAAACAAAAAAAACAAAACAAAAAAAAAAAACCAGAGATATTGACCAATGGAATTGAATCGAAGACCCAGATATTAATCCACAAACCTATGAACACCTGATTTTCGACAAAGAAGCTAAAATTATACAATGGAAGAAAGAAAGCATCTTTAACAAATGGTGCTGGCATAACTGGATGTCAACCTGCAGAAGAATGAAAACAGATTCATATCTATCACCATGCACAAAACTCAAGTCCAAATGGATTAAAGACCTCAATATAAATCCGACCACACTGAACCTGATAGAAGAGAAAATGGGAAGTAGCCTGCAATACATGGGCACAGGAGACCACTTCCTACGTATAACCCCAGTAGCACAGACAATAAAAGCAACAATGAATAATGGGACCTCCTGAAACTGAGAAGCTTCTGTAAAGCAAAGGACACAGTCATTAAGACAAAAAGGCAACCTACTGAATGGGAGAAGATCTTCACCAACCCCACATCAGACAAAGGTCTGATCTCCAAAATATATAAAGAACTCAAGAAACTAGACATTAAAATTCTAAATAACCCAGTTAAAAAGTGGGGTACTGAACTGAACAGAGAATTCTCAACAGAAGAACTTCAAATGGCCAAAAGATACTTAAGGACATGTTCAACTTCCTTAGCTATCAGGGAACTGCAAATCAAAACAACCCTGAGATACCATCTTACACCTGTCAGAATGGCTAAAATCAAAAACACCAATGATAACCTATGCTGGAGAGGATGTGGAGTAAGGGGAACACTCATCCATTGTTGGTGGGAATGCAAACTTGTGCAACCACTTTGGAAATCAGTATGGTGGTTTCTCAGAAAATTGGGAGTCAACCTACCTCAGGATCCAGCAATACCACTCTTGGGAATATACCCAAGAGATGCTCAATCATACTACAAAAGCATTTGTTCAATTATGTTCATAGCAGCATTATTTGTAATAGCCAGAACCTGCAAACAACCTAGATGCCCCTCAATGGAAGAATGGATAAAGAAAGTCTGGCACATCTACACATTAGAATACTACTCAGCGGTAAAAATCAATGACATCTTGAATTTTGCATGCAAATGGATGGAAATAGAAAACACTATCCTGAGTGAGATAACCCAGACCCCAAAATATGAATATGGTATGTACTCACTCATTAGTGGACTTTAACCATAAACAAAGGACATTGAGCCTATAGTTCGTGATCCTAGAAAAGCTAAGTAATAAGATGAACCCAAAGAAAAACATATATAGATCCTCCTGGAAATTGGAAGCAGACAAGCTCGCCAGGCAAAAGTTGGGAGCATGGAGGTGGGGGTAGGGTGGGGAGAAGGGGAGAAGGGGAGAGAGAAGGGAGAAGGGGAAGGTTGGGGAGAGCTTGGGGGAGTGGGATGGTTGAGATGGAGGAAGGATGGATATGGGAGCAGGGAAGAAGATATCTTAATTGAGGGAGCCATTTTGGGGGTGGCTAGTGGCTTGGCTCTAGAGGGGTTCCCAAGTGTCCACGGGGATGTCCCTGGGCAGTAGAGGAGAGGGTGCCTGAACTGGCCTTGTCCCGTAGTCAGACTGATGACTATCTTGAATATCACCATAGAACCTTCTTCCAGCAACAGAGAGAGATAAAGACAGAGACCCACATTGGAGCACTGGACTGAGCTCCCAAGGTCCAGTTGAAGAGCAGAAGGAGGGAGAATATGAGCAAGGAAGTCAGGACCGTGAGGGGTTGGTCCACCCACCGAGACAGTGTGCCTGATCTAATGGGAGCTCACAAAAGCCAGCTGGACTGGGACTGAACGAGCATGTGATCAAACTGGACCCTCTGAATGT
>PVIU01017526.1:0-42345 GCA_004026605.1 Ondatra zibethicus
CCCCTCTCCCCTTCCCCTGCTCCCCTACCTCCCACCTCTATCCCCGCCCCCTGGCTTCCAACTTTTGCTTGATGATCTTGTTTGCTTCCAACTTCCAGCAGGATCTGTATATGCTTTCTTTGGGTTCACCTTGCTATTCGGCTTCTCTGGGCTTGTGAGCTAAGTGCTTAGTGTCCTTTATTTTATAGCTAGGGTTCACTAATGAGTGAGTACATACCATAATCATCTTTCTGGGTTTGGGTTACCTCACTCAGGATAGCGTTTTCTATTTCCATCCATTTGCATGCAAAATTCAAGATGTCATTTTTTTTTACCGCTGAGTAGTATTCTAATGAGTATATAATCCACACTTTCTTGATCCATTCTTCCATTGAGGGGCACCCCTCTTAGCGCAGTAGGCAGCGCGTCAGTCTCATAATCATACTATTTTATTGAACATTGCAACCAACAGCGTAAAATGAGGATAGAAAAGGTTCTAACCTGTCTGCATAGAGATGAGCGCATAAGCTCTTAGAGTTTGATACCTATTTACTTGACCTTACAAAGAATACAGGGAATAGTAAAAGGTGAAAAAGAAGAATGAAAAACAGATTAGAACTTTCATTTACTTGAAATTTAATTTGTGTCCTATTTGTAATGATGTTCACCAAAGGCAAATATATTTAGTTATCAAATTTGAAACAGGGATAGAGCTGTGAACTATGATACTAAAATTAGAAATAAACTTCCATGTGCATATATATGTAGTGTTTTAAAAAATTATATTCTTCTGACTTAAATTCAAAACCAAAGCAAAAATAACAAACCCTGATGTATTCTTTGCTGAAACAAATTTCTCAGTTTGATTCAAAAGCATCGTTAAGGTGAGTCCTGCAGATTGGCTGTGCACAGGCATTTTTTTTCATATCTCAGCTTTTTGTATATGACAGGATCATTGGACATAATGCCATAATATAATATCTTGACACCAAATATCATGACATAAACTAATTGTACTGTATGCATGTTGATTTTTGGATCATCATTTAAGTACTTATGTTTATATATAAAAATAAGTACCAATAACTACAAAATGTTTCTACTTAGATTTTTAACAAGTTTACAAAGAAAAGCTTATCTTTCCTGTAGTCTTTCATCTAAGATATTATATTTTTATTTCCTTTCATTTTGTTGTTAAGCTTGTCAGTCAAATCCAGGTCATGCTAATTATAATAAATCTGTAACACTGAAGCAAATTCCCAGCTCCTTGTTCAATGGTTTTATTGAACAAGATAGAGTCCATAACGTGTGTAGAATCATGAAACTGCTTATTTTTTAATCCACAAATGTCACCTAAATAGCTGATATATACACACACATGCACATACACACATATGTACATATAACCTAGGAAGAGCAATACCTGTTGATCAAATGGCTTTATGAGGGAGTGGGAAATTAGAGATATCGTCCCATAAGGCAATGGATCCAAGTAAACTGACATCAGCAGACTAGACCAGGAGATATTAAGTTTTCACATATTTCTAGGTGAGACAAGTGTGTGTGAAGTTCCCAGACTATTTCTGGATTAGACACAATGGAAGAAAAATGGGCAATGTGAGTGTGGTCACTTAGTGGTCTGTTTCCTGCCTATGCCTACAGCCTTTTTATGGCTAAACTTTCCTGTTTGGAATGACCTGTTCCTTGATGGAGGGAGAACAGATTCCTTGTTTATCTAATATGACAAGTAACTCTATTAATGCCTATACAGTTTACTTTTCTTATTTTTGTGAAATAATAGACATTCTACTTGACAGTTTTCAGCACTCACATGATGCCCACAACTACCTGTAACTCCAGCTACAGAGGGTCTGACATCCTTTGACCTCAAGAGCATCTGTCTACATGCATGGCTTCATGAAAACAACGCACATGACATGCATACACACAGGCATCAAAAAGTAATAATAGTAATAAAATCAAATGGAAAATTCTTAAATAATAAGTTTAGCACTATGGGTACTGAAAATAAAACACCTGTCAAGGCAATTTATCTAAGAAAGATGTTTTTACTGTATTAAACAAAGTTTTAGAAAAAGTGCAATTGCTTTCCATGTTACCAGTACTCTTAATTCATTGTTTTAGGTGAAATCTAAATAATAAAGAAATACTAGATTCTGCATATTTTCCATGTAACCATGTAATTGCTTATTGTAACATTAGTCATTATAGAGTTTATCTACAGATAAACAGTATTGTACAGATACAAGTCATTTATGTTGAATTTCATTTCAGCTATTATTTATTATTTATAAAAAGGAGGCTTGTTTGAAATACTTGTACAGGTTTTGCTTTTGCTGTTGAAAGTTTATATTGTCCACTCATGTTCACAAGTGAATATAAAAAATCTCCACATCAAAGTTATTTTACATGCATACACAGACACACATATATTCATGTACACATGCTATATAATTTCCAGATTTGTATAACAATATGATCATCTATGTATCTATTATTGATACCCTTCTGGCAGGAAGCACCAATATCTCTTTCAAAAGGATCTCTCCTTTATTCCAATATATTTGCTGGAGGCCATTCACTCTCTAGCTGCTATGTTCATTTTCTTTTGAAATTTAAATCACTGTGGCAGATTTCTGTTTCAAATTCTCTAATGGCTTCCTGTCTAAGTGGGAAAGCCAACGTGTTTATGTATATAGTTTTCAAATTTGGCTCTGTACCAGGTTTACCTGGGTAGATTTTTAAAATTGTCCAAGACTGGATGTTTGCCCAGATCAATTGAATCAGAATGTCTAGAATTACTGACTGGCAATCTTAATGGGCAACTGGTGCCCATTAGACAATTATGTCTAGTTCTTAGTTTCTCCTGACTTCATCTTTTTATTTTCCTTAAATAATTCCACCCATGATGGCCTCCTGGCTAGTTATCAAATGGTTACAGCCATAAGACTTAGGAGGTTCAGATCTCCTGCTCAGAGCTGGATAATTTCTGTGATCAAATTTTGGCCTTCCTCCAATTGCACACTTTGCATAAATGGGAGACTGTAAAGACAGGAGAGAGAGTACACATACATTTTTTATCATAATTCCAAACTAAAAGAAGACTCACCTCTAGTCTTTAGATCCTTTCCGTGCCTCTTCCATGGGCCATCACCCTAAAAGTAGTTCATCCCACCGCATGTCCACTAACTTTTTTAAAGAATGGGTTTAACAATAAATTTATGGAGAAATGGAAAGGTGCTGAATGTTTAAGCTAGATATGCAAATATTCAGAGTTGTTTGTGGCATCAGAAAAAACCTGAGAATGTGAGAACAGGTGAGCAACAAGCCGATGGGTGCCATAATTTATGAGCTTGCTCTCTCAGAATAGTCTATGTTCTGTGTGGAAATCTATAGCACTGGATAACTTAAAAGATTTATTTGCCAAACATATATATTAATGTTACCTTGATTTATGTTTTTAAATTATTAAACATATGCTTTATAAATGACAGAGTTTATTCATTTGTCAAAGACAGTTAAGCATATGTGTGTCTATTTATGCATTCTGTTGGGTTGCAAAGACAAATTACCTTTCTTCATGAGCAAACTAGTGTAATTGTATAATTATTCTTAGGATTACATCACTTTTGACAGATAAAATAGTTATAATAATATATTAATAATATTATAAAGAAAATCCCATATACATATTAATGTAATTATACAACTACATATCTACACAAGTATGTATCACAAATTATTGTTTTTGATGTCTGTTGACTGTGTTAAATTTAGTATTTATAAAATAATCAAGTCCCATATTTTTTTATTTTTCTTAAAGTGGAGTTAATGCAAGATATAATAATTCAGTTTTACAATATTTAATTTAAATTATCCCTTTACTGCAACTTTTGTATCACAATAAGAGAAACATAATAAGAATGATTGATAAAGTATTTCACAAGCCTATAGATTGTGGATCAGTTCAGTTTTTAATTCCTCCAGCATCCACAATAATGGAGGAAAGGAAAAGATCAATGAAGGAGAGAATTATGACAAATTAGAATATGAGGGCATAAGCTATAGGTCATAAGTAAAAACAGCAATACTAAGTTACCTTTTTGATAGTTTAAGAGATCAATAAAAAGCATTAATACTCTTGATCATGAAGGTATATGCATATCATACATACAACATGAAGAAGCAGAAGAAAAATATTGGGTAGGAAGTATGTACTGTATCCATTTCCCAAGGTTTACAAAAATTAGAATCACAATCTCTACTAGAGTTATACTCCAAAAACTCTTTACTGTGCTCGCTATTAATGAGGTGGCTATTATTTCACCTTGTATTATTTAGAATTTCTATTAGATCAGCATTAAACTAGACCTATTCATGGAAGGCAATTACAGAAATAAGAGCCAAGATTAGCTAAATCAATAAGCTTCAAAGTTCACATATTCCATTTGTTGCCATTTTGTTCTAAAAATTTCAAAATTTCCAAGAAGTGTTAACAGCAAGGTGATGTAGTAATATAACTGGAATAATACAACTGTGTATTATACAGTTGAAAGCAATACTATCCTGTTCTCTGAAAGAGGATCTGAAAGTCACTTCTGCATCTTTGTGTGCTGTTTACTCTGCTACTATAGAAAACACTTTTCTCACAGTTTCATTTGTTTCACATGCTGAGCTACATCATCAGTTTCTACTAACATGTTTGATTACATATGCATATGAGAAGAAATAGCTTTGTGTATATTCCAATGAGTTCACAATAATAAATGGAAAAAGGTTTAAATGAATATTGCTCTTGTTTCTGAAGCAGTTATAGGATAACAGTTAGAGCTATTTTATTCTATATGTTTCACTTTCTGCCATTGGTTGTCTCTGTGGCTGTTTATATGTTCTTATTTAATCTGTAAAGCCAAACTTCTTTCCAGCAATCTCTGAGTCTTGAGTTTTGTAGCTTTTATCTAATTACAGGTACAGATACAGTGCTTTTTAAACACCCTTCAAGAGAATCACCTAGATTTCAACTAAATCTTTCTTATACCACCGTGTAATATAATTCTATTTTTAAAGACACTATGTTATCTTTAATTCATCCCATCTTTATTGTAGAAACTCTCTTTGGCCACTAATTCATTAGCATTATTCAACTCAAGTGGTGAAAAGGTCAATTCAAATTCTAATTCATTCAAGTCCTGTGCGCTGTATCTGTTTGCCATAAAATAAATTTCATGTTTAGAAGCAATGCCTCAATGAATACTCCAAGTACCGTTAACCTGTTCTATAAATCTATGAATGAGATATTTTACCAAAGAATGTTAGAGGAGGAAAATCATCATCCACAATTAAGTGCCTGCTCCAGAGAATACAGGTCATTGCCTGTCCATGATGAAAACTGTTTACTATGATTATCGTGCCAGCAGAAGAGTTGTTGGTCTTCCAGAAAATGACATAATGTTAGAGCTTACTATTGATTTCTGGTTTTGGCAGGTTAGTTACTCAGTCATAATTGTTCATCTGCCAAATTATGTAATAGAAAACTCAATATTGCATCAACCAACTGCAATAATCACTAAATTTGTATGTCTAGTAGGGAGCAACAGGAATATCTGGGGAGACAGAATTACATCTGCAGAATAGATCATTCTTTCCACATAGTTTTGGCAATTTCCTGTTTTATGTTGTACTTTTTCTCCCTATTTATACAAACCACAAATGTCTTCATACTTCATGCTTATTCAGAAAAAAATTCTGTCCACATCCACATAATTCTTCCCTAGAATGCTTTATCACCAGTTTTCTAATGATGTTCTTTCCCTGTCCTTGATCAACCAACCAAATAATTTACCACTTGTCATGAATCAATTTAGATAATTATATCTCACACTTTCTCTTTTGTGGTAAAATTAACAGCGTCATGTTTTTTTCAAAATCCTAACTTCATGAATGATTTTATTTAATTTTCTGCAAGGTATTTTCCAGAAGGAAGCTATAATTCTAGAATTTTCCATTTATATATTCTATAATTTAGCAGGGCCTTAATTTTGCACGTAGTCATTAATGAATGTCTTGAGATAATTTTTCAGTCTAGTGGGCAATAGAGCCACATTCAGGATTGAAAAGAAGTAAGAAGTACAATAGACATATGAGAAGAGAACTGAACATGAACAAGGGAACCAAAATAATGAATGCGATTGGAAAATAAGCTTGACACAAAATGTTGTATAGGTTTTTTTCATAGGCTACCGTACATGGCCATTCATTTAAATGTGATAGAAAAGAATTGTTTTTTCTTAGGGTATTTATGGGTATAGCATAAACTTAATAACCTTTTGAAAGTCACCCTGTTTTAGGTGAAAATAATGGACTGATTTATGAATTGTAAATTCAAAATACCAGTGGAGACACTACAATAGTATCTATTTTTTAATTGTTGTGAAATAAAAGTGGCTTTTATTCTTATACCAGAACAATGGCAACATGAAAGCCTGACATTAGAGAAACATTGCATTAATATACTAAAAGTCATGTGTTAGAAGAAAGTTTCTTCTTGGTTTTAAGTACTAACGACAATGTGAAATGGTTACAAGACTGAGTAGATGCCACTCCTAACATTATCAGTACATGAAACAACCACGCCACCACCATATCTACATACCATTACAGAGGTCTTAACTGCAGTTTCATGTACTCTCTATCTCTCCTTAGATATATCTGAGTCTCCCTTAACATTCATTCTCTTCTAAAATAAAATATGATGCATTATCTCAAGCTCAAATGTCCCTGTGCATCTGATGGGCCTGTCTTCTCTCTAGATATGCATCACCATGCATTTTCTCAAAGTGTGCTTGTGTAATGTCATGTATTTGAGTATTTGATTTTCATCTGGTAGAGACTGTTACATGAGTTATGGAGCCTTTAGGTTGTGAGTCTTAACTAAAGGAAATATGTCATCATGGGTCTGACCTTGATGTCTACATCACAGGCCACCTCTAGTATTTCTGTTTCATGGTACACTGAGATATGAGTAAGAAACACAGATATGAGGCACTTTTGGCATGATGATTTTTTTCATCATGATGGAGTGTTTCCCTTCAAATAGCAAGCCGAACTAAAGACTTCTCTTAAGAGTCTTTCATCTGGCACTCATTACGTAGAAGGGAAAAGCAACTAACACAGGATTTTGGAAGGAGAAATGGTAAATATTTAACAATTGGCAAATAGGTGTGTGTGTGTAATATTATTTTAATTATGTAAAGATATGTTATATCTGTTTATGATGCATTTGTTTAATTATGTAAAGATGTGTTACATTTGTTTTGACTTGCCTGTCTAAGGCACCTTATTGGTCTAATAAAAAGCTGAACAGAAAACATAATCTCTGTTCTTAACATATTCTATTCTTGAATTCAGGATTGTCCTCTTCCTACTTAGAAAGTTATCCCATATAAAGTTCTTGCATTTAGGCCTCTTTCTCTGTAAATTGTTGATAAATATTTCAATATGCTGAATTTCTACTATAGATAAAACTTATGTTTTTCTTTTGAAAATGCATTGATATTTTATTTGAAACAAAGTATTTGGGGCCTAGAAAAAAGTGGTTGAAACAATGCACTTCTCATGCTTGAAATGTTTTTGTATGATATTAATCTATTACCTTAAATAAAATGTAAGGTGGAAGTTAAAAAAAAAACAAAAAACGCTGAACAGCTAATTGCTAGGCAGTAGAGGGATAAGCGTGGCTGGCAGGCAGAGATAGTAAGTAGTAGGAAGAATCAAGGCTTCGGAGAGAAAGAAAAAAGTCAGAGAAAGAAAGGAGATGCCAGTCAGGCAACTTCCAGACAGACAGAGTAGGACATGCAGAATGAAAGAAAAGTAAAAAGCCACAAAGCAAAATGTAGGTGAAGATAAACAGGTTAAATTAAGTTATAAGAGCTAGTGGGACAAACATAGGATAAGGCCAAGCACTCTTAGCAAATATTAGGTTTCTGTGTCATGATTTGGGAGCTGGTTGCTGGCCCAGAGAAAACCAACTACAAAGGTGCTAAATCACTTTTGTCTAGGAATTGTTTATGTTAACATATAAGTGATGATGGATTAAATCAAGCAAATAAAAATTTAACATTCATAGCCTGAGATGGAACAGCAGATTGACTAGCTCCTGTGTTAGCGTGAAGTGAGAGAGAAGGCTTGTGAAGTGTAGTGCCATTGTCACTCAAGTATATCATACGTTATTGCACTCGTCACTCATCAAACTGTCACCTTCCACCATCCAGTTCTGTGCTTCAGGTGGTCCATTCCAAATATTTTCACTGACTTCAGGATGATGGAGGACTATTGTTATTTAAATAATCGTCATCAACTCTTTTAAGCTTTATTTTTTATTTATTTATTTTTGGTGGAGGTAGAGGGTGGACAGAAATTAAAAGAAAATAGCCTAAAATGCCAAGTGGATTCTAAAATGCTAATTCTTGACCTTTCTACTTAGAAAATGTCTTAATAGTTATAACATACCACTTGAGGAATATATAAGCTTCTGTCTGACCTATAGAGTGTATTAATCATAAAATACCTGAAATAATCTGTTTTATATATGATAAGTCTCTAGAGCATTTCTCTGTGTTAGTTCAAGCATACATTTGCACTCATGTGTGGTGCTCTAATGACTTGAAAGGTCATTTTGTTGTAGGAAGAGTTTGTTTTGTGGACAATTTTATGGGTGTTTTACAAACCAGGTTAGAGTGAAATACCTCTAGGTTATGGCAAACATCAAAGTCTATGACAACTTGATGCAAATAGCAAGAGATGTGAGTTTGTTCATGGGTATATCACATTGATTGAAAAATTATTATAGGTTTTACATGATGGAAGTAGATGAAAATAAAATTCCCTCGGTAGATTTTAATAAACAATTTAGAAACATATAGAAGAATCCAGTCACTTTTCCAAGATATTTGTCTTCAGCTTAATGTAGTTTGGCACTGGCTGGACAATTGGGCTAGAAGGTATGCTTGGAAAAGGAAACAAGCAAAGCATCACTCACCTGTATATTTTTCTGAGTCCTTTTCTTTGAAGTATATTATTAAGAAGTTGGTGATTTTACAGATTATTATAGAAATGTAATCATTGTAGTATTGTAACCATGACAGGGACATCCACCAGATATTTGGAAGGAATTTGTTTGTGCATTAACTAATTAACAGAATTAATTAAGCTTGCAATGGCATTCTATATGTGAGAATTTATAGTACTGTAGTTCAAAGCATTGTCTCATATGTTAATGTTTCGACTGTGCAGAATTACTTCAGGTTCCATTTACTTGCTATCAGGGTTTCAGAAATAGGCTTAGTGAGTTATTTTGTTTGTTTGTTTTTAAATCAGAACACCTGCATCTAGAATCTTACATGATTTTGTTATGCTAAATATATTTAAGCTATTCTGGCTTCTGCACATACACTGTGGTGAACATTCTATGGCAAATAGCAGTGAGACAGGTGTCTTGAGACAACCGTTCAGTTTTTCAAGATAAAAACAAAACAAAATACAGTGCCTGTTTTGCATTTTAAATATCAGAGAAATACCATATCCACGGTTATTAAATCTAAGAAGCTATTTTAAGCATTGCTTTTTTTCTTCTTTGGAAGCCCTTCCTTAGTTTCTATTATTTTGGTTTCTATTATATTTAGTTTCTATTATATTGGTGTATCCCCTGTGTGAGTATCTAATAGTGGTTTATGCAGGAGTTCTGTTATTAAACTATGTATTCTACTCAATCATATGTAAATGGTTTCACCTATTTGTTGAGTTTTATATTAATATTAAAACATTAAATTAGTAAAGTAGTAAAAGTTTGAAAATTTCTGTACATCACATAGAATTTTCTACTTACTGAAAAATGTCACATATCACATATTTCTGACAAATTAGAACCAGGTCACTTTTGCTCAGCAATTAAACTAGCTTAATTATCTCTCTCTCTCTCTCTGTCTCTCTCTCTCTTTCTCTCTCACTTCTTTCTTTCCCTTTCTCTCATTACCTTTCTTTCATCAACATTTTTGATAGTGTTCTTTATATTTCACTTTCATCTTCAGATATCATTTGTTTACATATCCATAGATGCATCCTGTATATTTTTAATATTTATGTTTATATTTTCTACAACAGGCCAAATTTGAATAAGACACTTTAGTTGTTAATATCATTCAAACATTATTGTAAATGACAAAAAAACTATCTTAATGAGAATTTGGATCTTTCCTTTCAATGGCTATTTTCAGTTTAAATGGTGGACTTGATTCCTAAGTGTCTTGATGTTGGTTTACAGAAGTACAACTCAGTGAAGTCCTAGTTGGAAGAAACAGAAGTTACAAATATTAAACTCTGAAATATTAAAAGTCTGACATTTGTATCCCTGACACCTTTCAGTGGCTGTAACACTCAGCTATAAATACTTTTTAAAAATTATTCTCAAGTCATACTTCTATTCAAGTTAATTTAGTTAAGTGGAACAATATTTTTGAAACTTTAAATACTTAATGAAATTATAAAAAGGGCAAAGTCAATGAAATTAAGAGGTAAAATTAAGAATTTTTTTTCTAAAAGAAAAACAGAAAGTAAATTTGCCTTCGAGCAAGAGACTATAGGCAAGACTTCCTACTTTACTTTCCAGCTTCTTGATAACAAAAAAAGCATTAAGAAAGCAGGTGTTTGATTAGACAAGGAGGTGGGGAAAAACCTTGGAAGCATGAGAATATTGCTGATTTTAACCATACATGAAAGCCACAACAAATTGGGACTCCAGCCAAATGGAACAGAACAAGGCAACAGAAATGAACCATGCTGTGCTTCAATGAGGATATTAGCAGCTTGATAATTGTGCTTGAAAATGCCTTCCTTTGTTTCTGTCTAATTGCCATTAAATCCATCATTTCACACAGAAGGTAAAGCCAGAACACAAGGAACAATCTGAGCCATATCAGTTCATTTTAGGTCTTGTTGGTCTGTTTAAAATAAGCCAATTTTCTACCTTAAAAGTCTTTAATATCAAAGAAATGATTATAAATGACCTGAAAAAGTTATAGAATAGCGGCTACAAGATCAGTCAGGCCTAGATTTCTACTACCTTTCTGTCGCTAACAAGAATTAAAGGCATATTTCCCATTTTAATGATGAAAGTTTATGTTGGTAATTTGTAATAATTCATAACTAGGAAATGCCCATTAAACTAAAGATTCTGAATCTTGGTGACATAGTTTTTTTAACCTATCAATGTGACTGAGCAAATAAATCTCCCATGCATTTAGGTTTCTAAAAATTACAGTGGAATTAAAGTACAATAGCATTTCCTAAGTGGAAAGATGATATCTCTTCTCAGGGAAAGTACAACAAAAAGGGTGTTTCTGTACTCATAAAGTTCATGATTACATGTCATATAAAAGCCATGTCCCTGGGCAAAGGAAGTGGAGTCAGAGAACTACAGAAATACATAACATTATTATTTTTAATACCAGGTCATCTCTTGTTTCCTTGAAACATGTGATAAATGTAGGTTTGAAAGGAACCTGAGTTATGATGGATGATTCTACCTGGTACCAATTCAAGGTATGAAATCCCTTCCTTTTTAAGAATAAAGTCAACCAAGTACCTAAATTTAGATTTTTTTAAATGAGAATTCTATCACCTGGCACAAAGAAAAATCAGCTCTATAACAGTGGGAGTCCTCTATGTTGGCAATTAAAAATAAGAACTTGCCAGTTATGTACTTACCAAAAGAGGTAACTACGCTTAACACTCTTCCAACAAAGAACAACCACACTAGAAAAGATCGTCAATTGAGATATAGATTTATTTTCCCTATGTTCTTGAAATACATGTTATTTTCCTTTTATTGTATATCACTAAAATAAGACATTAGTCCCAATATTACAATCTAGATTAAAAATAAAAATAATTCAAATTGGAGAGCTTACAACCTAAGCTTCCCCTAGTCTGTTTTTCTCTGTCGTACTGTCTATATTAAACATTAGATTGTAAACAAAGGTAGGAGATAACCCGAAGTACCTCTTGGTAACTCAGATCAGAAACAGAAGGTCCAGAGAGCTTAGCTAAAGTTTCAAATAACCTGAAGAAAAGTACATTTCATAGCATTTTTGGGGGGTGGGGTAAACAAATCTGTAGTTCATTAATGAGAGCTTCATGCTTTTTATTACATAATAAATATATTTCAAAATGATTTTGTACATACAACTTCAAGTGATTCATGGATAATATGAAACTCAATCATGAACCATATCTAAATTGAAGTACTTTATCAAAACTCAGTCATCATGTGGAACTGAAGTCCATTGGTTTCAACAGAATTCAAAATACCTCTACATTACTTCGAAAGAGAAACACAGAGAGTGGCAAAGGCATCAACAAAACAATCAGTCTGTTGATATGGATTCCCCTCTGTATGGTGTTAATATGTTTTATTACCATCGGTTAATAGAGAAGCTTCTTTGGGCCTATGACAGCACAGAATATAGCAAGGCAGAAACTCTAAGCAGAGAGGAGAAAAATGGCAGTGTCAAGAGACACTATATAACCACTAAAGGCGACAGACGTTGAATGGAACCTTAATCAGCAGGCCACAGATTAATAGAATAGGTTAATTTAAAATGTAAGAGTTGGCTAATAAGAAGCCTTAGCTAATAGGTCAAGCAGTGGTTTAATTAATACAGTTTCTATGTAAATATTTTGGGTCTAGACAGCCAGAAACTGAATGCGTGGCCTCTGCAGTCTGTTCCAGTTTTGTTTCGGCCATAGCTACCTATAAGGACTTTTATTTTTTCTTTCTTTTATTTTCTTCTTTTTTAAATCTTTATACTAAGGTCAGCTTTACTTAAAACCTTTCTTTTTGAGCAGCAACATTTTCTTTTCTGAAGCTGGGCAAAGCTCCAAATGAAGAGGGGTCACAGTGACCTTTCTTGCAATGTGGTAAGTTTCTTTTATTGTGAGAAAGTAGAAGAAGCGTGACAGATGATGCCTATTTTATACAATTTGGCATTAGACTCATTTAGATGTAATCTGTCAGACATCATTTTGAACTTGACCAGAGTTGGTTTGGACCCAATCATTTTAATTTTACAAGGGATCTTGGAAGACTCTTTTGTAAAAAGATTGAGAGAGAGCAATGACATAAGTGCACAGTGCCTCACTCAAAGTAATGATTTCAAATATAAGTAGAAAATTCTTCTTTTTCTATTTTCTTTTCCTACTTCCTTCCATTGTTGAATATTTTATGAATTATTTACTACAGGGAGTCAAGATATAGATTTTTCTTTTAGGAGACATAAAGTCAATTATGTAAGAGGGTGATTCAAATATTAGGTGTTCATATTATACTAATGAAAATTTTCAGCAGTGATAGTCACTACAGGGATGTGTTTTCTCATTATAATGTGGAGATGTTTGGAAAAGTTTAATTTTTCTGAGAAAATAATGGAGTGTGCTCTTAAGTAGCATTCAGTTTAACAGTTAATGAGGGGTGCATGGGAAGATTCTTCCAGTAGAATAGATAGAGGCATGAGAACAAAGACAAGCTGAAGCAGTGAATTGACAGAAAGTCAAGAAATGTTGAGATATAAAATACGAGGTAGTATATGCAACAGCAAACAACTCATACCAACACAGGTAGTGGAAGAATTAGTAGATGAGCCAAAAGCAAGAAACTTTTCTTGACTCATAGGACATCTATAAAATGTCATTTTATTATGGTAGACATTTTTCTTACTTTAATATTATTTTATTGGAATTATATGACTAGCACTTAATATATTAAGAGTTCATTTAGTAATTGCCTAAAATATGCATCCTACCAACTGATTTACTAGTTCGTCTGTGAAGAATACAGTTAATGAAGAATATGATCCGAATAAGCAATTTCTTTTGCAAACTCTGATGAGCCAGCACATTTGCAAGAGCAGACAGTTAAAATACATTACCTAATGCCTAACTACCATTAGCCAAACTTAATTAGAGACACAATACATATTGTTTATCTGGGTATTTTGCAAGTCACTGAACATATTCATCATCTAATGACTTGTGTTCTATTCACAGCCGTGTTCAAGAGTGCAGAGAGGTGAAATGCTGCTCAAATTCATTAGCCTTGCCTGGGATTCACAGTCTGCCTGGAAAGAACATTAGTCAGGAAAATGGATGGGAAGCAAAATGGATAATAACGAAAAGGGTGACTTCTCATCACCCTCGTCTAAACTAACTATTAGAAAGTGCTGTAACTGACAGGCAGCCTCCCTCCTAACCAAGAAGAGATTCTAGAACAGTAGTCTCACACTAGAAAACTCCATATACAAGTCTATTGAGACACTGCACTTACTGTGAATGAGCATGCAAACCACACTTTGACTATTTTCTCTCTTCCTCCATTCCTTTTATTTCCATTCTTCCTTCTTCCCTTGCTTGCTCAGAGTCTTGTAGTATCACAGCAAACTTGCTTATACTGATACTATATTTAATGGTAGGGAAGGTTTAGAAGATTCTCAATGAAGGCTAAGTAATAAATACAGATTTCAGGTTATTTTACTAACCCAGAGATAATTATCAAATGTCAAAGCCAATAACTTTTTTGTATTGAGGATACAAAATTTGAAAGATATCTACACAGAAAATTGAGAGTTGAAACAAGTATTACATTAGATGACAAGAATAATCACTAGTAATTTTACCAATTCCCAGGCATTTGTTAGGCAATACTGACTGTTTTTTCCTAATTTTATTCAACACTGAGTCTTGCTTATAATAAGGAATCAGAAGTAACACCATTATTTATGTAATAAAAGAAAAATCCTTAAATGTCGGGGTTTACGTCCTGCCCAGTTTCCGCAGCCATTTAGCCCCAAAGAAAATCACACAAAGGTCTCCATAGATTATAAACTGATTGGCCCATTAGTTCAGGCTTCTTATTAGCTCTTGTAGCTTATATTAACCCATTATTCTTATCTATGTTAGCCACATGGCTCAGTACCTTTTTCAGTGGGGCAGGTCACATCCTGCTTCTTTGGTGGTCTGGGCAGGACTCGGGAGGAATGGGCATCCTTCTTCACAGAATTCTCCTGTTCTCATTGTCCCACCTTTACTTCCTGTCTGGTTGTCCCACCTATACTTCCTGCCTGGCCAATCAGTGTTTATTTAAAACATGATTGACAAAATACAGACTATTCTCCCACACCACTTTCCCCACTAAAAAATACATAGGAAAATATCCATAGTCCATTTTTTGGGAATGTGGGCATAGTATTCCAGGCTACTTCCAGCTGGTTGGGGGTGCTGATAATCTTTTGGGGAACTAAGGAAACTTTAGAGTTATGATCAAGGCCTGACTGGAGTATCCTGTGAGGCTTGATCATCTCAGGCAGCAGTCTTTGAACTGTTCTGGATGTAGAACTCAGTCATCTGGGTCATCTGTTCCTACCAGAGATTTCTCAGGTTGTCTTCCTTGATCAAACCTTATTTTTCTTAACTCAGAATGAATCCACAGCCTCTCATTTTGACTTCAATTTTGAAATCATGGTATTTTCAAAATACCTATCATAGATTAATTCAGCATTTATGAACAAATATCTTTTAGCAGCTGTTGCTCCTTCCTCAGCATTCAAACAATTCAAAGAGAGCACAATAACATACAGTATCAAGATTGTCTGTGTATTTTTCATCTTTAGGTGGCTTTATTTTAACCTCTATTTCTTTTATTTTTACTTTTAACTTTTGGCTTTTTGAAACAGGTTCTCTGTGTATCTTTGTCCCTGAACTCCCTCTGTAAACCAGGCTATTCTTGAACTCACAAAGAACTGCCTTTCTCTGCCTCCCCAGTGCTGGGATTAAAGTTGTGTGCTACCACACCTTGAACTCACAGAGATCTGTCTACCTCTGTCTCCCAAGCGTTGGGATTAAAGGTGTGTACCACCACACCCAACTACTGTCTTTCTTTCTTTTTATTTTAAGGACTTTAACCTTTAGCCTGCATATATTTTTAACTATTTAGAGGTTTTCTTCATCTTTGAATCTCTCTTTACTGTATATTTCTCTCTTTTTTTCTGACCACATGAGTCTTTAATTTGCTAAGCAATATGGAGAGGATTAAAGTTGTGTCTTTGACAACTGGATCCAGCCCATTTCTTAGCTTTCTGAGATTTTAGTCTCATGGCTGAGGTACCAGCAGGAGCCATATTTATTGCCACAACTCTATGGCATTTCAAGGTCCTTGACAGCAAGCAAGCTGCAACAGTGTGTCCACAAACAACACTCTGTAGTCAGACCGCCTGCCTGAAAGAGTCAGAGTTTGCCCTGGCATGTCGGCCCACAAAGCTGGCATTTTAAAATGGCGCAGGTTCTTTCCTGCAATGTCTGAAAACTGAAAAGCATGCAGTCAGCTTTTCATCAATACCATTTAAGTGTTTCTTGGCAGGACCTCTTAAAGAGCTACAAGGTTTTGCAGCTAAAGCTGAGTCAGGAAGCCTCTTAAATGAGAGCACTTGCTTTCCTTTAGAAAGCAGAGCAGACCTGAGAAATGGCTGCTACCAAGAAAACATGCTTTACTATATTCTTTCCCAAGCTTTCTCAGTCTTTCTGTGGATGTAGTTATACACATGGGCACCATTCTGTAACATGAGGGCCTGCTCATTGGGGTTTCTGTCCCACCTGGTCCCCCAGCGAGCAGAAATGGTACGTCCACCATTTTGAAATTGGAGAGAGGTGGAACCAACATCCAGAGAAGCTGCAACCAAGCAGTTTAGCATTTTAAAAGCTCTTCTAGACAGTAGTTAATTACAGACAATGCAATAGGACAGAATCAGACATAGAAGACCTCTAAATGGGTCACAATGTTAGATCGGTGTACCTAGGCTTGGGAGAAAAAAGAAAAAGACTATAGGAAGTCATAATATAAAGTTAATGCTTTAAAAGAAAGGGTAAAGTCTTTAAAGAGACATAGTACAGATACTCATAGATTAAAAAAATAAAGAAAAATGAGCCTTGTAAAAATGGAAAATTTACAGAATGTCTGGATTATATATTTTATTGTGTTTTCTTTAAATTTTTTGGTTGTGAAGGAGCTAAGTATAGAGACACATTTCATTGTGTGGGCTGCTAAGCTAAACCAGCATCTATATTATAAAGGTCTCTTGACTTCAAAATTTGGGTCTAAGGATATGGTGCTTTGGAAAAGAGGTTCTTCTTTTGTTTTCACAGAGGATGATACCCTATGGTTTGCTTCTAGACCAATATGGTATGATAGACCATGCCCTCCTGAAAGGTTGCCGTAAACACCCTCAAAAACTTACGTTGCTCAACTGCCGACAGAGATGAACCCAACATACAGGATACACCATGAAAGATCTGATTAACAGTGCCCCCATACAGCACGAAGCAGATTGGAGAGAAAAAACTAATCCCATATTCCCAAATATTGTTTATAAATGTTCTTTTACATTTAAAGGGGAATATGATATAGATATGAATAATTTGCATTGGTGCAGATTTTGCTTTATTGATATAAATTTAAGATTAATCTTGTTATATGTACATTTCTGTTCTTGATTAAGGTATTGTGATTTTGTAGTTCATTTAAAAATGTAATGTATAATTAGGAAATATAGATTGTTAATGGATAATCATTAATAATATTCAAGCTTGTAGTCATGTTAGTTAGATTTTCTAGATATATAGAGATCTATTTAATTTAGATAGGCATTCTTCATATCTTTCAAAGACTACAGAATATGGCATTTAAAATATCTTAATAACTTAGGGTTTTTCATGACAATGAGACTATCTGCTCCTGGCAGCAACAGCCACTTCAAGAGGAAGATGGGCATTGAAGAGGCTTCTTGTGGAATTTGATAGCCATTTGGGCAAGAAACTGCTCTTTCCTGGACTGTTGCATAAACTGGACACAAAGAACCTGCAGAGAGAGGACTGTTAAACTTGCCTAAAGGTGAGATGATCCTTTGGGGTTCCTGATCCATGAAAGAGTCTGAGAGAAATTATGCAGGAAACAAAAGAAAATGACTGAACTGTCTTTGAAATTTCCTGCTTTATTAAAAAGTCTGTTGGATATTATGGGCCTGTAGGCTGAAGATGGATGCCCAATGGT
This sequence comes from Ondatra zibethicus, assembly GCA_004026605.1. Lineage (NCBI taxonomy): Eukaryota > Metazoa > Chordata > Mammalia > Rodentia > Cricetidae > Ondatra > Ondatra zibethicus. The sequence continues at coordinate 18,149 of PVIU01017526.1, forward strand.
ACAGAAGAACTTTGGGTGACTGTCCAGGCAGCGAGATGTCTCTGTCATTTCTAGAGTTTTGAAAATTGCTTACTTCGCATTTACTTAGGTAATATTATATCCTTCTGGAGTCTTTGATGGAGTTGAAGAATGGATAGTTATAATTATAGTTTTCCTTAGTTATGATAAAAGATAAAGTAGATATAAATATGATAACTGTAGTTCTTGCTTTATAACTGTTTTGTTAAATGTAATTTTACTATCTTAAAGTAAAAGCTTTTCTTTTTTGTTTAAATAGAAAAGTTGAAATGGTGTAGGAGGTCCTTCTATATTTGTGTTGCTTTCATTGGTTAAATAAAGAAACTGCCTTGGCCTTTTGATAGTACAGAACTTAAATAGGTGGGGAAAAGAGAACTGAATGCTTGGAGAAAGAAGGCAGAGAGAGCCGCCATGGAGTTGCTAGAGTCGGACATGCTGAATCTTTCCCGGTAAGCTATGACCTCATGGTGACATACAGATTATTAGAAATGGGTTGAATCAAGATGTGAGAGTTAGCCAATAAGAGGCTAGAGATAATGGGCCAGGCAGTAATTTAATTAATACAATTTCTGTGTGGTTATTTTTGGGGTTAAGCTAGCCAGGCAGCGGGACACAGTCTGTTCGTCTTACTATACTTCAAAGTGATTTTTTGTAAAGATTTTGTAGCAGAGGAACAGGAAAATAAATATTAAAGAAAATAAAATTAATTGATTGTATTTATACTTGCTGCTTTAACTTAGAAGATATTTTGACAGCATATCTGGTTATTAATTCTATTGTGTGTTGCTTCTTATAGGTATTCAGTCATCTAAATAAAGAATTTTAAATTCATTGATGATACCCAGGTATTGTGGATTTTTAGGTATTATAATACTTACAGAGCTTTTTAAAATTTCTTTTTATTTATTCTTTGTGTCTTTCACATCATGCATTTCCTTTCCATAATTAAATTTTGTTACTGCATACTTCCACACATGTAGACAATATAAAATGACTACTCTTTTGTTTTTGTTTTTGTTTTTTTTTACTGCTTTTGTTTTTTCAAGACAGGGTTTCTTTGTGAAGTTCCCACTATCCTGAAACTCTCTTTGTTCACCAGGCTGGCCTCAAAGTCACAGAGAGACTTTTGAGTGCTTTGATTAAAGGCGTGTGCCACCACCATCCTGCAGTCAAAGAGTTGTAAGCTGCCCTGTGGCTGCTGGGATTCTGGAAGAGAAGCCAGTGCTCTTAACCACTGAACCATCTCTTCATTCCTCAGACCACTCTTATTTCCTATCCTTTCCCATCTTTCTATAAACACTGTTGACTGTTGTTCCTCCCTACAAATAATCTCTCTCTCTCTCTCTGACTTTTACTCTTGTTCTCTCATTCTTCTCTCTTTCTCTCTTTCTCATTTTCATACCTATTAATTTTGTGCTGTAATCTCTGGGTTCCACCATTTGTGAAACCATGTGTTTGGAGCTTTCTTTTGGCACCTTGTATTATCAAGAGTGGATAGGAAACCATCATTCCCCCTCTCCAGAATCTATAAGTAGGCATAAAGGGCATTCCATTGTGAGACACCCCACTCCATAACTTGTAATTCTTTTGTGAACACAGTAAGGGTAACCATCATTGTTAAAAGTTAATGGACCTTCCTGATCCTCTGCACTCAGTGCCATTAAAAGTAAAGAGAGGATCTGTGACTAAGGCTTAGAGAAGCTGTTGTCTATTAAGATAAGCATAGATATTTATAAGACAGTTTCATGATGTGTTGATTTAGTTAAACCATAGTGATAATTCCCTTACTTGTGCTTACGATCTGAATTGTTAGCTGGACTGACAGTAGTATTCGCGGGTTTCTCTCTGTACAGTGGGCTTCAAATCTAAACAAACACAGTTCATTATCTCCACAACAGTCATGCCACTATTGCACAAGTCTGCCTACCTTAAGAGAAAATTGGTGTTTTCTTTAGTAGGATTTATATATAAGCAAAACCAATGGTATCCTTTATTCCCTAGAATGCCTGCACATTTCTCTGATACTTTGAAAACTATGTAGCAGGAAAAATTTCCCACTCAGTACTACCTAGAGGCATTCTTACATTTGAAAAATTGTATAAAAATGTTTGTAATGAGGAATAGAATCTTACTTAATAACAAATATTATAGCTAGTTTAATAATATATTATATATATATGAGTGCATTTCAAAGATTTATCCAAAGTCTGTCTCCCTCTATGGAAAAATTAGGATTTCCTTTAAGGCTATATCTGGGGAAATTATCTTTCTTTTCTTTTTATGATACATGGACATTATGTCTAATGATATCCACTTCCAATAAAACAACTATTTTCTGTTTCTGTCCCTTTTGAGTCTTCTGTCATTGACATCCTAGAAACATCTTGAAATGCAGGGCTCTCTTAATCAGCGTATTACACTTCCACTTCCTTACATATTCATCTCTCTGGCAATAGTTTTCTCCTCTTTCTCCAGTTGTTTGTTAGTAGACTAACTTCTCAATTTTTTTAAAAGATGGGATATTTATAGAAGACTTTTTTTTCCCACAAAGTCAGCTTTGACATTGTTTCTTCTCCATTTTTGCCAATGCCCATGAATCCTGGTTAAAATTATATGATACTGAATTTTAGAAATATCCTTTGAATGCCACAGCTTTTTTCCAATATTTCACTTTCATTCAAGATCAAGTTGATATATAAATTACATGAACAAATGGTTTTGTCCATTCTTCCATTCATGCATTGGATGATTAATTTTAGTGCTTTTTGAGTCTGAATATTTTTGTTACAATGTCAAATTAGTTTAAGAGTCATTTGCATGAAAAGCAAAACATTAAAATTCTTTTTAAATGTGATCCATGAATTTAAAAGTAATTTTTCTGACCACATTGGTTTATAGTATATGTCCAACATGTTTTTAGGATACAATTACTTGAGATTTGACAGTGGGATTGAAATTCTGGTAGCCCATTATGAACCGGAAAAGGGCAGTAATACCCAACCATTTGAAGAAGTGTTCAATTATTTGATGTCATACTTTTAGAAACTTTTATTATAAATAAATAATCATCAAGAGAATGAATGTGCCTTGTGTATATTCCATCCCTAAGCACAAAACCCAGGGTTTGGCACACAGTAATCTTCAAATAAATGCTTCCTGGAAACTGAAAATTTACCTTTGCTGTTCATAGTGTCAAAGAGTCAAACTATTTTCACTTGTTGGCTAACTATCTGTTAATTTTATTATACAATTTTAAAATAATATAAATTATTTTGATGTTATTAAACCTATTTATTAAATGTGTGAATTTGTAATTTAAGGGTCTAGTTTTAAGAGCAAAGACCTTAAAACCCTCTAGTTGGAAGTCTGTTGAAGCAAAATTTGAAATTCGAAAATAAATGTGTGATGCTGGTTAAATAAAACTGTCCAGCATATTTTCTCCACAGTAGCACTAATTAAACCAAGAATATAAAAAAAACTATCAAAAACATCATATAAGTAAATTTTTCCAAGTGTTCATAGGTTGTATAATAGAAGGGTTAAGTTTGCCATAATATGATTAGAATTGAATGCCTTAAGATTTCATCAAGCTATATAGGCAGTAGTTTATGAATATAATTGTACTACCATAGAGGAAAATGTCATTCTTAGTTAATCATACAGTAAAGATAGATAGATAAATGATAGAATTTTTATAGAAATTTTTTATAGAAATTTTTTATAGAAAATATTCTTCTCAGTATAGAAATGTAGTTACTTATTGGTTTCAAATGCTTACCTTTAATAACCAGAATAAAAATTTTATGGAAATATTTCAAAAGTTGAACAGAAAAAGGAAATTCTACATTTCTAAATCAAGGCTCTAAAGATGTTATAATTTATCAATATAATTAATTTGAATTTATTCAGATATAATCCTCCTAAATGTGGTCTCAGCAAATGATGTTTATTTGTTTTTTCTAAATGCTTCTGTAAAAAATAAGAAAAGATACTTTTATATAAAACTGAAACTCAAAACTATTAATAATTGCTAGCAAATTATTTGACTTGGAGTAATTATTTTATTGTATACACTCGCACACACGAACACGTAAATACTATTGCTGTTCTCAGAATTTCTAAGACACTGAATTTGCCTCCTATGTTTATATGTATAGGCAATGCTTGTCAAGAATATTAATTTAGAATTTCTGTATTTATTTTTTGAAAAGTAGGATAAAAACAATCTTATAAATCACACAAGCTAATTAAAATGTAAAGCAACAGTATAACTTATAGAAAGGGTAGATCCCTGATCCAAATCTACTTGAAGGGATTCTAAGACCAAGTTAGAATTAAAACCTCCTGCTAGACAGCATAACAAAATTTCTGGTTGTTCTTGAATAGTTTATAATGACATACCTGTTTTATTATTCAACTCCCACAAACACATTGACATCCTTAGGGAATGAAAATGAATTCACTGATGGATATAGCAGCTCCTCTCATGCGTTTGAGATGTTATGACAAAAATACCAACAGCCCAGAGGTTCATGTGCAACAGAATTCTTATTCCTCAGAGTTCTGAAGATCAAGCTAAAGATCAAATGAAGGAGTAAACAGATTCTGTGTTTGATGAAGGCTCTCCATCTGGTCCATAGAGAATACCTTCCTCTCCTGCTCATTTATTGAGAGTCCTCTTTCTTCCTTTCTTTTAAAAGGGGATAAATCCTTCCCTAAAGGATTATATCCTCACAATTTTTGGTTTTATTTTTCCTTTTATTGAAAATAGATTTTTTTCTCATATAATATATGCTGATTATGGTACTATTCCCTTCTACTTTTCTTAGTTCCTCCCTTTTACCTCTCCCATCCAGATATACCCCTGACCCTCACTGTAAAACAAATGGGCATGTATGGGATCATAATGAAAAGTAATAATAATATAAAATATAAAGATAAAAGTAAGCACTACCTCATTAGAACTCAACAAAACAAACTAAAGGGGAAACATCCCCAGAGAAGGCACAAGAAGGAGAGAATCTGTGTGACATAAACATTCAGACTGTAGCAACAGCCTTGAAAGTGACACTGCAAAGGTGGAAATGAAGTGAGAATCCTCACTACAGTATCCAGGGCTAACAACTTCCTATGAAATTGAGGTTAAGAAAATCATTAAACGTCTCTTACACTTCCTCCTCAATGAAATGTTCTAAAAGTATTACTACATAAAATGAAGTGATTCTAAAGCAATTACTTTAAAATATATGTTTTTTCAAGTTTACCTAAAAATCCAAATTTAATTCACAAAATTTTATACTATATATTGATGATTGTGTCTCAGAAGTATAAAACTTACAAAACTGTATTTTCTGCCTACTGAACCTCTAGTGTAGCCAAAACCTTTATGGACTAGAGGGTAAAAGTTCTGGGGATACTGATCCATGAAGAACCATGGCAGAGAGTCACACTCTTGTCCCCAAGTCAAATACATCAAAAGTCAATTAAATCCACTCTTGGGCATGTGGTTGAGGTTATAGTGGAATACTCATCTCATCAATTTCCATTACCCTCATGAATTTGTTGAACATTATAGATAAAATCAGAAAATTATAAGGATTCAGGAGGATTAGCTAACTGTGGGAAGTTCATAAGACTGGAAATAGATGTTCAATGTGAATATTTTGGTTTAATAATTTAGGAATTTGTACACCTTTGCAGTGGTATAACTAAATGGAACCATGGAATAGTCTATAAAACATAAAGATTCCAAAGGACTTGAAGGCTATGAAGTAGTGAAAGTACTCAGGGTGAAACACAGGTAACAGGCTCACACAGCAGTTCCTTGTAAGTTCCACTGTGTTGAGGATTTAAAATGTTACAAACAGACAGAGACTCCTAGAATCTGAATTCTATTGGACTGAGCATTGAACATCCAAGTCCCACCCAGAGCTGTGGTTCTGATGACAAAGGCAGTGCCTCCCAGTGCCTCTCCAACGTCAAACAGATAGGGTTTCTAGCAAAACAAAGACAATATTAAGATGTTAGAGCCATAATGATAGTTATTCTTTATTGATGGTTGTAGTCCTAACACTACAGTAATTCTGATTTTATCCTTCTTTTGACCTTGGAAAATTATGTGAAGAAATCACATTTTAGAATAAATTGTCTCTACATTGTATTTTCTGGTTACTTTTCTACCTTGACGAAGATTTTCTTTTTTAATTACATAGCAGGATTTGTACTTAGGAATCCTGAAAGTTTGAAACAATTTTCTTGAAAAGTTAGTTATTTTGGTAGCACTAATTAAGTATCAATCTATATTTGAAAAGTGATGATACCTAGGATTCAATAAAGGGTACTGGAAACAATCACCATGTGTACTTACATATTCATATTGTATTCCAAAATGAGAAATTTTTTTGTATTTAAAGCCCAAATCATGTTATGTCTAGGAAAAACCAAAAAAACAAGAAAAACCGAAAACATAATTTCAAATTGTTCACAAGAATGTAGATGTACCAAAGGAGGAAGTAAAATATCTTCCCTATGTTATTATTTGAAACAAAATGTCAATTGCCATATCCACATGATAAATACATAGAAGGCAATGAATTGTGGTGTAGACAATTTATCAATATTAAAATGGAATCCAGTTTTACAATATGCTTTAAGTGAATATATTAAAATTAAAAACACATTATATGAAATACATGTACTTAGCTAATTATGATTTATTCTTATACCTAACAAGATATTTAATGTTCTAACTTCAATTCCTAGATTTCTTCTTTCTAATTCTGTTTCTAAACCCACATGCACTAATGACTCCTTTTATTAATTAATACTTAGTTTAAGATAACAAAATTTGAATTAAACTTATGATCACTTATTGTTCTGGTTAGCATAATTATATTTTCATGAATAACATAGTTTAAGATAGTTAAGAATTTTTAATAGTCTCATTTACTCAGTGTATCTTTATATCTTATAATCAATATCTGTTTTATCTTGTTACCATTGATTTATTCATAGAAGTTTATTTTTTCTGTGCTCACTGGTTGTGTATCGGGTTTTAGTTCATGGTTCCAGACCCAGGAACATACATACGCCTGCCTGCATTAGGTACAGAACAGAGCAGAGGGCCATGGATAGGGAAGTGATCTAAAGAAAGGTAGGACTGACAGGGAGAAGGCAGAGGTATGAAAAGAATATCAGAATGCATTGTTCGCCTGTGTGAGATTGTCAGTTTCTTATGCTCCAATGTTGACAAGCTAGTTTTTGAATACTTAGATATTTAGTTTTGTTCATTTTGTATCCATTTCTTCCTTATTTCTGTGGTGATTCTGTTCATGCCCCTTCAGTTATGAACGCAGCTTGTGAATGAAACTACAATTTCTGGAGCTCAGTGTAAATGGAAGATTAAGTTATTGAGTAAGTTCACCCTCACACCATCCAGTAGTTGCTTCACTAATTCCAACCAGAGTATTTGGCATTCAGTCCTGAAGATGCCTTTTACAAGGGCGAAGGAGACATCTTACAGATACCACAGTGTGGTCAGAGTGCAGGGGTGGACAGAGCACAGCTCATTTCAAAATAATTTGGCCCATCACATAGGGATGTATATATTAACTAAAAATGTATGTAAGACTCAATCAAATACAATTTCATTTTCTTCCAAATGTGTTTATCCACACATAAATAAAATATATAAAAGATACCTGGAGTTAGCATTTCTTTGAAAGCTGTGTATCATTGGTTTTCCACCTTCCTTATCCTGCAACCCTTTAATATTGTCTTCATGGTGTGGTGACCACCCACTATAAAATCATTTCACTGTTACTTCATACCTGTAATTTTGCTACTCCTATGAATCTCAGTCTTAATATGTAACATGCAGGATGTCTAATACATGATCCCTCTCCTATGAAAGCATATTTGACTCCCAAAAGGATCATGACCCACAAGTTGAGAAGCCCTGCTTTGAATTAAGAAAATGAATGTATTAGATAGCTTGTGATTTTTCAGTAAAAAATATATTTTTGGCTAAATGTGTAAACTCATATTTCAAATATAAAAAACAGTTTCCATATGTTTTAATTTAATGTTCTAAATATAACACATGTAATCCAACAAATACTTCTTTGAAGCCATCCCAATAGGTGAATTGGGTGATTAAATAATATTTGACACCATTTTTATGCATGTGTGTCAAGGGCTTACAGGATTACACTAGGCTATGGGACTCTAATTTCTTCTCTGGTTTACCTAGTTTCCCTTATATTTTTTTTTCTGCTTTGTGACTACAGGTTAGCCATGAAATTGATTTCTATGCCACCTATCCTGTTTTTTACTGTATTAAAAATTATTTATCTTTAGGCAAGTCACTCAGCATTTGAAGATTGAATAAATTTTTCATGACAGGATCAATAATTTGATTAGGAAGTGATTGTGAGTACTTTGGATAAATGTCTGTGGTCTAGGTTTTATGTGCCATTTAAAGACTTAAATCTGTACCATTGGCTAAAAGTTCTGTTCTAATGTATCTAAAGAGTGTCTTATGGCGCTCTTTTTTCCTGTTGTGACCTTGTCTGAAATGATTTCTTGTTCTCTACCTGGTATTAAGTCAGGAAGGCATGTAGTGTGTCACAGACTGTTCTAAGTTTTTATTGCCACTATTGTTTCACCACATTGCCTTCTGGTGGGGAGGTATTAAAGTGCGATAACGAGAGATGTCTTCAAGGGAAGACACGTAGATATCACACACCATTCAGGTTGCTGTTTGAACGTATATGATTTAATGGAACTTTTGTAGATTTAGACTTCTGTAACTATCACCAAAAATCAGTGTTAGACCATTTCTGTCCCCCTCAGAGGAAATCCCATAGAAGCTACAATGTGACCCCACGGTAGCTTCCTATTGCTTTAGAAATTCTGTATTGGGAGCTAATTCCCACAGATATAGGAGTAGTGTTTGTTCTTACATTAATGTCTTTACTGAATCTTATAGCTAATACAAGGACATTAGCATTTTTATATACTTGTGTAACACTGAACAGCCACAGAAGTATCTACTACAACTGAAATACTTTATAGTTGATGTAATTCTTTTGATAACACTAAATATAGTGTAAAAAGTTTAACACTTTTTCCTGTAAAATGACTTCCAATCATTTCTGAAATGATCATATGCATATCTAATGATGAAGATTAGCTTAATTAATTGAACTTTTAAATGTTATTTTCCACAGAGTGTAATTTGTCAAAACAATTAGCAACATACCTAATAACAGTTTTTCTCATAAAAGAAATGACATGAGCCTATTATCTGGGCACACAATCAACTGGCTTCATGTAGTGTTTCAAGACAACAGGAAAAAGAAATTGAGAAAAAAATATGCTTTCACACAAATGCATACTAGAATTATAAATTGTTTATACTTATAAGTCTAAGATTTCTTTATTGTAATGATAAACAGCCACTTACAAAGAACTTCCCCCCACTCACCAACCCCCATTTCCTTGGAAACAAGGTCATCTTCAGAGTAAAGCATTCTGCCAGATAAACTTTTTTCTCTTATATGTGGGAGAAAGGTGACTCCAGAGTGAAGTTTTTAATTTCACATTAAATACCTGTGCCTCCAGAAAAAAAAAAAGTGTCTTTATAATAGTAATTTTATAATGAAAAAATATGGGGGGGCCTTTCCAGGGGAAATTGATATATTTTGTAAGTATGGCTATTTTATATTAATGTATCAAGTAGAGGAGGGTCAGTACATCCAGTGGCAATGAGCCTTCACACTTAAAATGTTGGTTAGGATTCCCAGAATGACAGTTAGAATCTTACAAAGCATACAGTGCTCAGGAGATGGATGACTGATAACACATCTTGTTAATGGCCTCACTCAATTATTACCTGGGTTGTTTTAGAGACCGAATAACCAATTTAAATTTTATTGGGGCTGCAAATCACTCTTAAAGAGACAAACAAATGCCTGTACAAATATCGCTGCAGTGTGGATTATTTTCCAGACATTTGCCCATAAGACATTATGATGGGATTAGAAGCACTCACTCTCTGTGCATTAAAATGATGTTTCTTGATAGTAGGAGGCTCCAAATTACTTTGATTTAACAACTCATCTAGGATTAAACTTGAAGCTTGCACCATGATTCTGAAACAGATGCTGACTCCAGGATGTAATTTCCTGTGAAAGCAGCCAAGTAATGTTGCCTCTAGTCCAAGGCTCAGCTCTCACGGTGGATAATGGACTGCCAGGAAAGCAGAAACCTACTTGGAAATGGAGCTTATAGATTTTTCCTTAAATGGGAGCAATTGGCTGGTAATATAAGAGTGTACATCTTGCTCTAAAGTCACATTTGTCCAGACAGTGCATTATCAATGAAAAGACTCAATGTTTACTATGTCTTCATAATTTTAAACACTTCTCATACATTATATGCGTTGTTTTATGTGATAGCTATAATATCCTTTACAAAATATACAAGTGGGAAGCACTGTTAACATGTATTGATGTTCCAGTTTAAGCATGAAAGAAGATTTAATTTTAACTGAAATTTTTTTTCTAGATTGTTTTATTTGAAAATGTTGTTATCTAGAAGAGCATAGTGTTATCTTTCAGTGGATAACTATTGAATGAAAACGTATTGAAATAGTATTTGTTAAATAATACAAAAATATATGACCTATTAAAACATCGATAATAGATACAGAAAAGAGTCCCAGAAGATGAAATATGTATGCTAACCAAAACTGTGAAATTAAATTATACTCCATTAATAATATGCAAATGTGATTGAACTAGGTTAAAAGATTCTTGATAACAAATAGTTAGGCCATAGCCAATGTGTAAGCAAAGTGAAGAAAACAGAAGTTTAAAGAATTCCTAAGAGAAGTGCAGTTTGTAGCACCCACTTGAGAAATAATTTGAACTTGCTGAAAATGATTGAACATGTAAGCAATGTAGGATCAGTTGCAAATCATGTTCTAGAGGGAAAGCAGCAGATTGCTCAAACAGAATAAGTTACAGAAAAAGAAAAAAGAAAGGGGAAAAAGAAGTGGAAACATTTTAAGCATCTATTAATAGGAAAAGTATGAACAACGTGTCACAGACACAAAATATAATAAACGTGAGTGAAACAGAACCAGTTTTACAAATGAATGCAAATATAAAAATAAAAGTACCATGGTATTTTCATAAATAATAAAAGTAAATAAATATAATGAATGTTTTTATGATCAAATATGTGAAACTTCTCTGAGCATGGTTATGACAAAAATTAAATACAAAATAGTTTTGTCTCCAGGAAAATCATAAAGAATATGTTAGAATTCATGGTGGTCCATTTTAGTTTATACCTCCTGAATTTTATATATGGCATTTTTATATTTATCTATCATTGCATGAAAGAGTATAATGGTCTATCTACAAAAATATTATCAAGAAATAAATAAATGTTGGTTCCTTGTTAAAATATATATATTCTCAAAAATTACAAATTCATTATTTTCAATGTCTGACTTCTGGGGTGGGATCTGATTTCATTGACATGTATCACCATATGTAGTACTACTGTCACTTATTTCTGTATAAGTGATTGAGCTTATTTAGAAAAAAATATATTATTTGCAGTCTGGTTTTTTATCTTATATTTTGTATATATTTATAAGTGGAATTTCTTATTAAATAAATTCTTGTACCTTAATATTGTATACATTATTTGATTTGAGTTGGTCATTTTTAAGAAATAATTATGGATTGCTGCTAGTTTTTTCATTGAAGAATTTATGCTTACAAATAATGGAAAAATATATTTGGAAGCTCATACAACTTTAAAAAGTTATAGACATCATTTTCTGACCTTCAACTCACCAGGAAAGTTACAATGATTTCTAATTTGCATTTTGGAATGAGTCTTGTGTTATTCTTTTCGCTAGGCTACTGTCATTACAGATGTCAGTATGTAGTTTGCCAGCTTATTTACTGATGTGTTAAAAATAAATCTAAGCTCTTACCAGGTGCCTTTTGTTGTCTTTGTCAAATTTTCACAAAATAATAAATCCTTCTTATAGTGAATACATAAAATGTTGCATAAATTAAACAAAATTGGAAGGTTATCACACTTTATTAGGTTATTTATAAGCTTTATGCATATTCTATACTTTCATTAAATTATCACTGTGTAGATATTTTCATGGAGCATTCTATTTAAATTTAAAATTTGCATTGCAATGTCACTGAAGGGATCAAAAATATTTTGCTATTTTGTCTGTACTTTTCTTTTACATGCTGTTTGTCCTCATCATTGTTTTATTGCTGTGAAAATACGAGACCAAGGCCAATTCTCATTTAAAAAGGCATTTAATGGGGGGGGGTTGCTTGCAGTTTCAGAGATTTAATCCATTATCATCATGGCAGGAAGTATGGCTGCACAGATGATCCTGAAGCAGTAACAAAAGATACATCTATCTCAGGCAGTGAGAGAGATGAGAGACAGAGATCGGAGAAGGACCCTGATTCTGGCATGGGCTCTGTAAACCTCAAAGCCCACCCACCCCCAGTTACAAACTATAAGAAGGCCACACCTCTTCATACTTCTAATCTATCTCAAAGAGTGCTACTCCCTTCAAAAATAAGCATTCAAATACATTCAAGTATATTGGGGACATTTTTATTCAAGTAAATACACTATTCAAAGAAAATTTTGAAAAAGTTAATGTAGAGATATGATAGCATAGTGAATAGTAAGTGAATATTATGTGTTTAAGCATAAAAGCATAAATATTAAATATATTTATAAAGTATAATTTTTAAAAACTACCGTACAATTTAAGGTTATTGAATAATTATGATAATTTCTCAGAAAAATGAAGAAAGGGGGTTTGTAAAGCAATATAACATGATGGCCATAGCTACAGCTTTTCACAATTTAATTATGACTGTAATGATGTTTTTAATTGAAAAAATATTTAATTTAAGCAAGATTCTACCAAAAATGGTTTCATTTTCTAATCTCATTCATAAAATAATTATGTGATATGAGAATCAATCTACTACCAGGACTGTGCTTGGGACACACAGATATTTTGTTTCCATGTGCTTTATTGCTGAAGGACATGGATGGGAAATGTGCCTATTGTAATTATCTATTATAGCATGGCAAATGAGAGCGAAGCCTAGGGACTCAGTCATCATAATCTTTGCTTTGCATTCATTGAACCTGTTTTAGAGCTGGACCATTTCTTAGCCAGTCCACTAATAGGCAATAGTCTGCAAGAAGCTCTAACAGTGAAGCACCACTTCTGTCCGCACTCCCGTTGCTTGCATTTTGTTTCTCTTGAGAAGTCCATTCTTTGGCCTGTGTATTGTGTCTCTTCAATTGCTATAACAAATTAGTGGATACTATGTGGTTTACAAATAATGGGAAATAATTACTTTTCATTGTTAATTCTGTGATCCTGCTGCCATCAGATTACACGTCAACAAAACTACTAAGTTAAAAAATGAAGAGTGATATTTATACTGCTAGGAGAAAGTAATTTGTAGTGTGGGGTTTCATTTTTAGTTCACCTATGATTTACATAGCAGAATTAAATACTTACACAAAGTTTAGGAAGCTTACCAGATACTGGATTAAAATTCCCATGATGAAATTCTAGTATGAGCGGAAATGAATTTAATATAAGTTAATGAAATAATTTTTCTTTTAGTTATAAACTGATTGGCCTAAGTAGCTCAAGCTTCTTATTAATTTTTATAACTTCTATTAGCCCATAATTCTTGTCTGTGTTAGCCATGTGGCTTGGTACTTTTCTCGGCGACGCAGTCACATCTTGTTTGTTCTGTGTCTGGCTTCTCTGTATCTGGGTGATGACTCCAGACAGAAACTTCCCTCTTCCAAGAATTCTTGTTGCCATGCCTCTACTTCCTGCCTGGCTATTGGCCAATCAGCGTTTTATTAAAAATAATACAAGTGACAGTATGAAAGATCATTGTCCTACGGCACTTCCTCCCCCTTTAAAAAAAAAAGAACTCTGAATCTAATATCCTTTGTTTAGCTTTTTTTCCTGACCATTATCCATAACAACTTGTAATCAACATTTTAAACAAAGGAAAATATCCATAGTCCATTTTTGCATAGCTTTCTAGGTTACTTCTTGCTGATTAGGGTATCCTGACTGGAGTATCCTGTGAGGCTTGATCATCTCAGGCAGCAGTCTTTGAACTGTTCTGGATGTAGAACTCAGACATCTGGGCTTTTCCTCCTATCTGAGATTTCTCAGGGGATCTTTCTTGGTCAAACCTTATTTTTCTTAATGCAGAATGAATCCATAATCCCTCATTTCCTGTGGAAACAAAAGCAAAACCTGTTCTCCAAAGTAACATTTTTTTGACTTAAATTTTAAAGTCAAAGCATTATATATATATATTGGATTAATCTACCAGCATTTATAGTCAAATGTCTTTTAGCAGCTTTTCTCCTTCCTCAGTCATCAGACAATTTAAACACAACACAATAACATAGAGTATCCAGTCTCGCTGTGTATTTTTCATCTTTACGTGGCTGTATTTTAAACTCTATTTCTTTTATTTTTATTTTTAATTTAATAAAATAGTATTTTAAAGAGTCTAGGTACATTTGAACCTGTCTAAGTTAGTTTGGTTACCCTAAAGGAAAATGCATGAAATTTTAAGATTCATGGATTAAAAAATAAGATAATACCAGTATAGAATGAGAATGTTGACAATAACTATAGAAAGTGACAGCTCACAGTATCTCCTTCTTCTCTTGACTGATGACTAGATAGTAACAATGTTCAGAAAGAAATGCTAAATGACAGTTTCATTTCAGTCATCATAATTATTTTAACCTTGGAAAATACAGAATTTCATTTTTCTTTGACATTTCTAACTTTAGCCAGTATTATTTTCTGTGTTCCTTGTCTTTCTCACTCAGGCTTCTATGAATCATTTCACTTTTTTCTCTTCCTTTGGAATACAGATGGATTGTAAGATATAAATATTAATAGTGATAATGGCCTCGGGGCAAAATGTTAATTATGGATCTGTCAGTAAAATATGATACCAGGGTCAAGTTCATGTCTAGGTTGTCACAGCAGTTATGCTCATTAGAACCTGCAAGAAAGTTGGGGCCTTGTAAAACAAAAAAAGGTTAAGGATCCTAAGACTTTGTGGTCTGGATTGATTTGCTCTCCTGGTCAGAAAGTCTAAGAGTTTTGAGGTTTTGGGGGCATTTTTCTCATCTCACCTAATTATTAGCAAGCAGAATCTCTTTTTTTTTTTTTTGGTTTTTTGGTTTTTCGAGACAGGGTTCCTCTGTAGCTTTGGAGCCTGTCCTAGAACTAGCTCTTGTAGCCCAGACTGGTCTCAAACTCACAGAGATCCACCTGCCTCTGCCTCCTAAGTGCTGGGATTAAAGACGTGCACCACCACCGCCCGGCAGCAAGCAGAATCTTATTTACCTAACTTTACCATGATATTTTTGCTGAATATGGTAGAACCCATTTAAAAGTACAAAGACCCAGCAATATGGTTAAAAGAATCATCATTTTGGAAATAATTTGGCAGATTATGATAGATAATAAAAACACAAACAAAAATTTATTACATAATTATAAATTTAAAGGATGCTTATAGGTTTAAATCAGTTAAGCACTGGAAATCTAAAGTTAAAATCATGAGAGCAGGGCTGGTTTTGTTCTGTCCTCATATTTGCTATTTTTTTTGTCACTGTGACAAAATGCCTAGAAGGGACAACAAAAGGTAGGAAAGATTTACTCCACCTCATTTCTAATGAGATTAAGTCCTTCATGGTGGCCAGGAAGATACATACTGGGAACAAGCTTTGTAGATTAGACATCACAGCAGTTCAGAATCAGGGGGCAAGAGATAACACGAAGGTAGTTACTGTTTTCAAAAGCCCACCGCTGGTAGCTTAGATGCATTCATCTCCTCAAAGTTCTACAACTTCCCCAAACAGCACAAAACAGCAAATGAAGTGCTCAAAACAAGCTGTGTAAAATATTTAACTTATAACAGTAACTGTGCTGGCATGACCTTTAATTGTGCATAAAAGAGATGGTGTGTGTGTGTGTGTGTGTGTGTGTGTGTGTGTGTGTGTGTGTGTGTGTGTGTGTTGGATGGTTATGTGGAGCCCTGGTTCTATAAACTGCTGAATCCAAACCAGTTGTATAATTTGAAAACCTGAGAGTATGAATGTGAATGATATGCATTTTAGTCGGAGAAGTCTGAGCTAGAAGTTTCGGGGATAGTCAATCAATGTTTTTAGCTCAAGCAGTTGGGCTACAAGTAACCTCAGCCTTCTTCCTTGTAGGCAATTTAGAGTTCAAGAGACTAGCTGATTTCTATCCTCACTGGAAGGGCCATTCATACTGGGAGAATCAACTGTTTGGCCTGTCCAATCAATTCAATAGATAATCTCTTCTGATTACACTGTCACAAACAAATCTGTAAAAAAAAATTTTTAGCCGGATATTGAGGACTTCTTTGTCCCAATCAAGTTGACAAATATAATTAATCTCACACTACTGGAAAGTGACTCTAATTTATCTCGTGCTCATTCTAAAATGGCACCAGGGACTTGATTGATAAATAGAAACAGAAGTGTGCCAATATGAAACTTTTGAGGCTAAACATGAGTAGCCCATAACTTAGGCCTACCATCTTCTCTATCCTTACAATGCATTCTGAGTAACTTAGGGCAGTATGGCTGCCATAACCTAAGAACCCCAAGCGACATAGAAGTTCCTAGAAAACCAAACAACATGTGCATAGAAAGAGATCAAGACCATGAAGGCACAAGATGTAGGAACATAGAAACCATTTTATAATGGGGTCCTTCAAAACATATCAACATAGGTAAGACAGCTGTTTTTGTTTGAAAACATGACCACTTCCAAAATTAGCCAAAATCCATGATTCTGGGTAAACTGGTGAGAAATTTTTCTTTACTGATTCATTTTAAGTAGGAAGACCTACCTTAAATTTAGATATTTTGAGGTAGCAAGGGCCACTTTAAATCTGGGCAACATCGTCTCCTGGCAGGCTACATAAAAGACAAGATGCTGTTTGTCTTCTTCCCCTCTATCTCTCTGGCATGTTCATTCTTCAATGAGCATTAGACCCCACTTTGATATTATTCCAGCATATACTGAAGACAAGGTGAGACATCCACAGTCCTGGACTGAATAATAACTGGATTCTTCAACTTTCCATCAGGAGGTATCCATTGATTGAATAGTCAGACCATAACCCATAAATCACACTAATAAATCTGATTTTTATATAGAGATTCATTCTATCAGTTCTGTTTCTCTAGAGAACCCAGACTGACACAGTAAAGTAGCATCATTTTGAGAAGAACTATCCAGATTCCTTATTTTTAAATTACATGATCTACAAAGTAATTAAAAGGTTGTAATGCTTGTTCTAAGGTATATGGCATTAACATATATGCAAAGGACCCAGCTCAGACCTATACAAACTCCATAATTGTTGCTTCACTCTTTGTGAGCCTTTATGAGTCCTGCTTAGTTGATTCTGTGGACTGACAGTGTCCTCAATCTCTTTGGCTCATATAAGCCTTCCTCCCCATCTTCTGTGGGGTTCTCAAGCCCCACCTAATGTTTGGTTGTTCATCTCTGTATCTGCTCCCATCAGTTGCTGGATGAAGCCTCTCTGATGAAAATTAGGTTAGGCACCAATTTATGAATACAACAGGATATCATTAGGAATTATTTCATTAAATTGTTTTTGTGTTTTTTCCCAGACATGTTTGGTTCTACTCCAGGTCTCTAGACTTTCGTGCTTCTGGTTCCTGGCCATCCAGGCAGTGTCAGGCCTGGGATCCCTTTTACTGTGTGGGGATCTAGTTAAACTAGTCATTGGTTGGCCACTTCCACAAGTTCTACGCCACCATTTCCCCTGCACATCTTGCAGGCAGGGAAAACAGTGGGATGAGGGTATTGTAGCAGGGTTGATACCACAATCTCCCCACTAAAATATTTACCTGATTAGAGAAAATAGCCAGTTAAGAGTCTTTGGTGTGCTCATACTTAGAGATTCCAGGAAATTCTCACTGAACTAGGTTTCCACATCACCCCAAACATTCCCCCCAGTTCCAGTTGTTCTTCCAGTACTCTAGCCTTCTATCTACTGCCATCCCCTTTATCTGATCCCTTTTGTTTCCACATACTGCTGCCTGTTTAAATGAACTATTAGATCAGGTGTTATGACAACAACTGGTTGTAGACTGGAAATGTCTCCTAACAATCTTTGAATGTCATTCAGAGTTTACAATTGGTCTGTCCTAATTTGTGCCTTTTGTGTTCTAATTTTCTGTAAACCTATTCTATAACCTAGGTAATTAATTGACAGAACCTCCTCTCTGTATTTTATCAGGAGGAATTTGCAATCCCCATTTTGGCAAAACTTTATTTACTTCTTCAAACATTCTTTCTAAAGTATCTATGCTTGAATCTGATAGCAAAATGTCAACCATGTAATGGTAAATTATAGACTTAGGAAATTGCTTATGTATTATTTCCACTGGCTGACTTACAGCGTATTGGCCTAGAGTGAAGCTATTGAGTGTTCCCTGTGGAAGGATGGTCCACTAGCACCTTCTAGTAGGCTGAGAATTACTATAAGTAGCCACTGTGAAGGCAAATTTTCTCTGTCTTTCTCCTGTAAAGGTATAGTGAAGAAACAATCTTAAATCAATAACTATATTGTATCATTTTTGCAATAAAGAAGGCAGAGGAATTCCAGACTGTAGAGGGCCTGTATGTTGAATTACCTTGTTGACAGCTCTTAGATCTGTCACCATTCTCCATTTACCAGATTTCTTATTAACAATAAATACAGGAGAATTCCAAGGGCTTGTTGATTCTTCAATATGGTGAGCATCTAGTTGCTCCTGTAACAGCTGTTTTAAAGGCTGCAGTTTGTCATTGTTTAACCCACATTGGTTTCTCAGATAACTATTTTAAAGGCAGGGCTGTTGGTACTTCTACCAGATTAGCTAGTTGCTTTGTGTTCTTGTACAGCCTGAATGGCTGGTGACCTTTGTGTATATTACATTATAATATCCTTCCCAGAATTATGAGTTTCTGGGATTTCAAGAATGTTAATCTGAGTATTCCATTACTCCAGCAGATCACAACCCCATAAATTCACCGCAATATTAGCCACATATGGCCTCAGCCTTCCTCTATGTCCTTTTGCCCTATGTATTCAACACATTGCGTGCTTTGTTTCACTTATTCCAATTCCTAGTAATTGAACATCTGCCTCTTGAAAAGGCCAATTTGGATGTCAAAATTCTGGAGTAATGATATTCACATCCGCACCCATGTCTATCAAACCCACAATTACAATGCCATTTATACGCACTCTCAGTTTTGGTCTTTGTTCATTTATAGAAGTTTGCCAGAATATACATTTCCTATTAGAATTTTAGATTAATTCTCCATGTTTATTCCATCATCCAGAACAGTATAGTATTTTACAGAAGGCTCTGTATACCTAAATTTCCTGGTGAGACATGTCCTCTAGAGTGACTGAGAAGGATTGTACCACTTTTGATTTGGGGGCCTGCAAGAGTCCCTCCAAGGAGTTTCCCAATGGTATTGGGTTGCCTTGTCTGTCCTTTGTTGATCTGCATTCATTGTCTTAATGTTGGCATTTGCCACACCATCTACATATACCAGAAGACTGAGTCTTCCTATTCTTGCCATTCCCAGAGGAGATATTATTCCTAGGAATTCCTTGTCTACAATCCCTTCCCAGATGTCCTATTCTGCCACAATTAAAACATTTGGCATTTTGCTGTCTCCTCATAACTTTGGAAATTGCTTTTCCTACCAAAGATTCAGTATTATATTCAAATGTCTCAATGTTCATAGTATGTAGGATACACTCATCCATTGGTGCTGATCTAACCTTTAAAGGTCCAGGTATCTTTTTGCATTCTAAGTTGGCATTTTCAAAAGCCAGAGATTCTGACGATGGAACAAGGCCAGTTCAGGCACCCTTTCCCCCACTGCCCAGGGTCCTAGCTGGGGTCATCCCCATGGACTCCTGGGAACCCCTTCAGAGCCAAGCCTCTTGCCAACCCCAAAATGGCTCCCTCAATTAAGATATCTCCTTCCCTGCTCCCATATCTGTCCTTCCTCCATCTCAACCATCCCACTCCACCAAGCTCTACCCAACTCTTCCCTTCTCCCCTCTCTTTCCTCCCTTCAGCCCTATCCCCACTCCCCTACTCCCATGTTCCCAACTTTTGCCTGACAATCTTGTCTGCTTCCAATTTTTAGGAGGATCTATATATGCTTTTTCTTTGGGTTCACCTTATTACTTAGCATCTCTAGGATCATGAACTATATGCTCAGTGTCCTTTGTTTATGATTAGAATCCACTAATGAGTGAGTACATACCATATTTATATATTGGGTCTGGGATATTTCACTCAGGATAGTGTTTTCTACTTCCATCCATTTGTATGCAAAATTCAAGATGTCATTGTTTTTAACCACTGAGTGTAGTGAGAGGCGCGCGTGCTGCGTCCTCCCGCCCGGCTCTCTGCCGCCGGACTAGCTTAACCCCCAAAATAATTACACAGAAACTGTATTTATTTAATTACTGCCTGGCCCATTAGTTCTAGCCTCTTATTGGCTAACTGTCACATCTTGATTCAACCCATTTCTAATAATCTGTATGTCACCACAAGATTGTGGCTTACCGGGAAAGATTCAGCGTGTCTGACCTTGCAGCTTCATGGCGGCAATTCTCGATCTCTTCCCAGCATTCTGTTCTCTTTTCCCCACCTATCTAAGTCCTGGCCTATCAAAAGGCCAAGGCAGTTTTCTTTATTCACCAATGAAAGCAACACAAATACAGAAGAACCTCCTATACCATTTCCCCTTTTTCTGTTTAAACAAAAAAGAAAGGCTTTCACTTTAACATGGTAAAATTACATATAACAAAGGAGTTATCAAGCAAGAATTACAGTTACAATATTTATATCTATTTTATCTTTTATCATAACAAAGGAAAACAATAACTGTAACTATCTACCTATTCTTCAACTCCATCAAAGACCCCAGAAGGATATAATATTACCTAAGCAAACAAGAAGTAAGCAACTTCTAAAACTCTAGAAGTGACAGAGACATCTCACTGCCTGGACAGTCACCCAAAGTTTCTCTGTACCATTGGGGCATCCATCTTCAGCCTACAGGCCCATAGTGTCCAGCAGACATTTCCATGAAGCTGGAAAATTCAAAGACATTTCAGTCACTTTCTTCTGTGTCCTGCAGAATGTCTCATATACTCTTTCATGAAGCAGGAACCCCAAAAGATCATCTTACCTTTAGGCAAGTTTAGCAGTCCTCTCTCTGTGGGTTCTTTGTGTTTAGTTCATGCAACAGTCTAGGTAAGAACAGTTTCTTGCCAAAATGGGTAACCAACTCCATAAGGAGCCTCTTTGATGCCCATCTTCCTCTTGAGGTAGCTTTGGTGCTGCCAGGAGCAGACATGTCTCATTGTCATGAAAAGTCCTAGGTTATTAAAACATTTTAAATGCCATATTCTGTAGTCTTTGAAAGATATGAAGAATGCCTATCTAACTGAAATATACCTATATATATATATATCTAGAAAATCTAACTAACATGACTACAAGCTTGATTATTATAGATGATTATCTATTAACAACTTATATTTCCCAATTATACATTACATTTTTAAATGAACTACAAAATCACAATACCTTAATTAAGAGCAGAAATACATATACATATAACAAAATTGACCTTAAATTTATATCAATAAAGCAAAATCCATACCAATGCTAAGTATTCATATCTATATCATATCCCCCTTTAAATGTAAAAAAAACATTTATCAACAATATTTGGGAATATGGGCATAGTTATTTCTCTCCAAAGTTCTTCCTGCTGTATGGGGGCACTGTTAATCAGGTCTTTCATGGTGTATCCTTGTATGCCAGGTTCATCTCATTTGGCAGTTGAGTGAAGTAATTTTCTGAAGGTGTTCACAGTGATCTTTCAGGATGGTGTGGTTTATCAAACCATATTTGCCTGGAGGCAATCCACAGGGTCTCATCCTCTGTGAAAACAAAAGAAGAACCTCTTTTCCAAAGCACCATATTCTTAGACCCAAATTTGGAAGTCATGATTCCTTTAGAACATATATGTTGGTTTAGTTTGGCAGACCACACAATGAAATGTCTCTCTGTACTTAACTCCTTTGCAGTCAAAAAATTTAAAGAAAACACAATAAAATACATAATCCAGACATTCTGTGAATTTTCCATTTTTATGTGGCTTATTTTTCTTTATTTTTTTATCTATAATTATCTCTACTCTGTCTCTGACTTTTCCCTTTTTTTAAAGCATCTCTCTATACTCTTTATTTCTTTTCTTTTAAGATCACTATGTACCTTCATTCAACAGTGTGACCCATTTAGAGGTCTTTTATGTCTGAATCTGTCCTATTGTGAATCTGTAATTCTTTACTATCCAGGGTCATTTCTTAAAATGATAAGCACTTCTTAAAAACTTAAGTTGCACAATGTAGGGGTAATACAGTACCTCCTGTTTCCTGCCCAGTCTAAACCTTAACTGCGCTGTTATTATGATAATTACTATAGTTCCAGCCTGAGATCAGCATAGTTCAGCACAGCAGAGCTGCTCCTGCTTCAGAGCCATTTGGTTCCAGTCAGGCAGCAGTCCACATTGCCATCAAGCAAGCCGTAGCACTTTAGTCAGAAACCCTGTCCAAACGATCTGTCTCCAGTGGGAGCCAGAGATCGCACTGGCAGAATAGCCCAGAAAGCCGGCATTTTAAAACTGCAGCAGCTTTTTTATTATTGCGTCTACTGAGTGGGGAAATTTTCTCTGTGCCATCCTGCTAGCAAACAGCCAAAGCTCTTTTTAAACTCTGTATTCTTTTTGAAGCTCTCTCAGATTTTACATGGAGTCAGTCAAACACGTTGGGCAGCCAATTTGTAGTAAGAGGCACGCGGCCTGTGTCCTTCTGCCTGGCTCCTGGCTGCCGGGCTAGCTTAACCCCCAAAATAATTACACAGAAACTGTATGCATTTAATTACTGCCTGGCCCATTAGTTCTAGCCTCTTATTGGCTAACTCTCACATCTTGATTCAACCCATTTCTAATAATCTGTATGTCACCACGAGGTCATGGCTTACCGGGAAAGATTCATCGTGTCTGATCTGACCTTGCAGCTTCATGGCGGTGGCTCTCTCTCTCTTCCCAGCATTCTGTTCCTTTTTCCCTGTCTATCTAAGTCCTTCCCTATCAAAAGACCAAGGCAGTCTCTTTATTTAACCAATGAAAGCAACAGAAATACAGAAGGACCTCCTACACCAGCTGAGTGGTACTATATTGTGTAGATGTGCCATATTTTCTTTACCTATTCTTCCATTGAGGGGCATCTAGGTTGATGACTATCTTGAATATCACCATAGAACCTTTGTCTAGGAGATAGAAGGAAGTAGAGACAGAGACCCACTTCAGAGCACTGCTGAAACTACAGGGAATCATCAGGTCATATTTCGATACAATCCATAGTATTAGCAAAAAAGTTACTACTATTTTCTATGGTAATATTGTCGGAAATTACATAACTTTAAGTTTCTTGATTTATTAACTAATAAAATATTTATGTTGTGTTATGAGGTCTGGTAAATTATTTTAGGTGTAATAATTGTTATTTTCCAGCAGGTATTATGGTTGCAGAGTCATGACCAGTGGTGCAACCTGGTGCCATGAACAGTCCTAAGCAGCTTTGGTTTTTCATCTTGGTGCTGGTTAAATGCTTGACAAATTAAAGGCAATTTAATCAATTTGGTACACGGAGCAAGAAGCCCAGAACTCATGGGCAGGGAGCACAAACCAGAAGCTGTGCAGGTTGCCAAGCTGCAGGGAATGTGGCAGTTGGGGCTGGGATGTGCACGAACTTAGGAAGTTTTCAAGTTGCCACATGTAGTTAGCACCCCTGTGGTGGGAGTTTTACAAAAATGCTTTGTAGGTAAAAGCAAGCCAAATGGGCAGGGTGGGAAACTTTCTGGGTTGTAAGTGGGTTAGGCCTTTA
>PVIU01017527.1:0-41665 GCA_004026605.1 Ondatra zibethicus
AAAGAAAGAAAGAAAGAAAGAAAGAAAGAAAGAAAGAAAGAAAGAAAGAAAGAAAGAAAGGTAAAGAGGAAATCCTGTGTATAGTTGGTTCTTAGCCAACAAAACTCGGGTGAGCTCAGGATGTGTTTGCTCCTGGCACACCTAGAAAATGTATCACTACAGTCTCAAACTCATCTTCCTGAAGTCAGAAATACCCCAGGCATACTCTGTGATTTCTTCTGTGGCAGCCTCACAGTTCACACCCTAAGCTGATACCTGGACATCTCATCACTAATATCTCCTGGAAAGGACTGGATACCGTATGAAGGTAATTCCCAAGGCTTAGCAGATGTACAGAGGCCACAGTAAATAAATATGTGCAGGCCTCCTATAAATGTCCCACTCAGGTGTCAGGTCACAGACAAACTGACCTGTAGACCTACGAGTGACCTCAGAGTGACCGGGGAGTGACCTCAGCCTAGCTTCAGTGGAGACATTGGGCAGGGTATCTCAGAGTCCTGCTGGAGCTCAATAGTAGAAAAACTAATTAAAAAAAAAATGTTGCTTTCAAAACAGTATTTAAAGGAATACTCTACTATACAGCAATCAAAACCAAAATCATCAACAGTTTCCTGGACCTCCACAGAGAGGTGAGTGAAAGCACCTCCTTACTCCCCACTCCTTTGCAGGTCCATTAGACATATGGAGTCTGAGGATGAATTCAGAGAGGAGAGGGTGTTCCTGACTTCATCAGTAGTGCTCACATTGATAGGATCTAAGAGATGCATTGACAGTGGTCACAGTCATCACGTATGTTCTTAACATGTGCCAACTGTCCACAACAATAGGTTTCCTTATCGCATGTATACCAGTCATGTGATCATATGCATAGCACATCATCAAAAGAAAAACCAGTGGAGGGAAAACACAATCTCCCACAAGTTACAAAGGAATCAATATGTTTCAGACTTTAAAATGAATATTTAAATTAAACTGGAACAGGACTTTTATCCCAACATGGACACACAAACATCAGATTTTCCTTTCTGCCTGAAATAACCAGAACAAACAGACCTACACCCAAACCCACCACTTCTCACAGCCCTAGACCATGGTCTCTCATCCTTCCTAACGCTGCGACCCCTTAATACAGTTCCTCATGCTGTGATGACCCTTGTCTTAGTTAGGGTTTCTGTTGCTGTGAAGAGACACCATGACCATGGCAACTCTTAAAAAGAAAAACATTTAATTGTCTTGGCTTACAGTTCAGAGGTTCAGTCCATTATCATCATGGTGGACATGCCAGCGTGCAGGCAGACATGGCGCTGGAGAGGGAGCCGAGAGCTCTACGTCTTTCAGGCAACAAGAAGTAGGGTTTCATGCCACAAACCCTGGGCATGGCTTGAGCATATATGAGACCTCAAAGCCTACTTTTATAGTGACACACTTCCTCCAACAAGGTCACACCTACTCCAATAAAGTCACATCTCCTAATAGTGCCACTCCCTTTGGGGGGCCATTTTCTTTTAAACTACCACAACCCCCAGCCATAAAATTATTTTTGTTGCTACTTCATAACTAACTTTGCTACTGTTATGCATCATGACATTAATATATGTATTTTCTGATAATCTTAGGCAACCCTGGGTCACAACCTTCAGGGTGATGCCCATGGTGTGAGAGGCAAATTTGATGAGGCCTACACTTCCTAGAACTAGATGAGTTCACATAGCACCAGAACGGACAACATAGGAAGAATTTTATGGCTTCCCTGATTTAAGGTACAGTAGAGAGGATTTGAGGAGGCCATGCAGCCTACAACTCAGAGAAGCAAATGTTGATCATGATGATGGCAATTAAGGAAAACAGTCCTGGGAAAGGTAGGGAGAGAACACTGAACATTTGCAAAGGGTTTGCTCCAGGTATTTATTAGGGTAGAGATCGCTGCATTTATATGAAAATACTTTATGCTGATCAAAGAATCATCTACAAGAATTGCAAAGAGTAAATATTAAAAGCAGCTAGGGGGAATCATTCAGTGTAGAAAGGGATCCAGGGAAACCGGGCAGGGCATTTCTCATCAGAAGCAGCAGAGATGCCAAGGAAGCAGAAAAGTCTATAAACAACTAAAGAAAAAGAAAGAACTATTGACCTATGGACTGTGTTTAGAGGAAACATTCATCCAGAATCAAGTGGAAATCAAGATATTTTCAAATATAATATAAATCTTGAGGGGATTAAATGTTGTGTAACATACAGAACTAATGAACTGGCATTGAAGACAAAGTACAATTTTAAAATATACACAACAATTCAAAACAAAGAAAAGTACACAAAGAACAAATATCATGACTCAGAAACAAATAGAAATATTATGTAGGCATACTCATCTTCTTCAACAGTCATGTTTAAATAGAAAGGGTGTGCAGATCAGATACAAAAGCAACCTGCAACTATATGTTGCCTACAAGAAACACCTGTCAACTATAAGAAGAATTCGATTAAGAAATCATAGAACAAATGGAAGAAAACAATCAGTGTATTTCCAGTAAAAAAGAAACCCTATAGATTACATCAGCACCAGAGAAAGACTTCCTACTAAAAACTGCTGAGAATGAGGAGGGTACATGTATTAAAATAAGGGAGTAATTACTTAAAGAGACACAATTCTGGAAGTGTGTCCCCTGATAGTAAGGATTCTACTTGGACTATATAAGAGCATTGCTGAGGGCAGACTTTTGTTTCTGACCCCGCCATGAAGCTGGAAGCAAGGCAGCAGAAGAAAGCATTACAACAGAGGAAAATACAGTCTAACAAGTCTCCCTCGTGACCACAAACACATAAATTCTTTAGCGAATTTATCAAATGACTCCAACTCTAACCACATACAAAAGCAGAAAATGTCAAACGCAAACAAAGCCCACATGGCTTGCTATTCGTAAATCTATTAGCACGATTCAACACACAAAACAGAGAGGCGGGGAGAGGGAGGGAGGCCTTTATTAATCATAGCCAGACCTTCATTGTTTACGATGGCCCAACCTTTATATTCAGTTTCACGCTGATGTGGAAAAGCCTTGCTTCTCTGACCTGTCATTCACTCAGGAGACAGAGGTCAATAAGCTGCATGGGATCTAGCATCTTACTGTAGCGCTGGCTTCACAGCTTTGTGTCGGATGAGTTTCCCCAGCTGGAGCATAAGCTAAGTATTTTAAGAATACGCAAGGCAGTCTGTGCCGATGTTTGGGTTTGGTAGGTCGTATACACTAAACATATTTTCAGCTGACAGTATTTTCAGTTTTATTAGAAACAATCACATTAGATAACAAGGAAGGGATCGTCAGGGTAGACAAACACCCAACATCCTGTCTTTGCTGATAATTATTCTCAACGAAGATGTGAAAAGATCTGATAAAGAGGTTTCAAAACCCTCCAGACCAGGCCTACAAGATGACTCAGCAGGGAATAGAGATTTGTTGCTCAAGCCTGGTGACCTGAGAATCCAGGGAAGAAGAGGGAGCCAATTCCTGAAAGTTGTCCTCTGATCTCCTCATCTGTGCTGTGGCAAGTCATGCACACACACACACACACACACACACACACACACACACACGAAGTGTTAATCTAATTAATCTTAATCAATAAAAACCAGGGAAACCTGGAAGATCAGAGAACCCAGAGCAGCCACAAGTTGCTTCCTACCTGTCTCCTTCCTGCCTTCTAAAGGGCTGAGATCCTGTCTACAACCCACCTGACCACTTCCTGTCTAAAGGCATGTGTGTCCACTGCCTGGCTTCTATGATTAACTAGTGACTAGCTCTGCCCTCTGATCTCCCTGCAAGCTGTATTTATCAGAACACAAACAAAATATCACACCACACCACACACACATACACACACACACACACACACACACACACACACACACACGCACACTTCAAAAATGAAAACAAACAAAATCAACTGACTCTGATATAGCCTGAACAGGAGGGACAGAGTAGACCAGGGTTTCCCTACCACAGTTCATGCCTTGGCATTGCCTTGATGCCCAGCTGGTGCAATCTCCAAAGACAAGCAGGTGAAGAGCATCTGCAAAATGGAGAAACTCAGAATCACTTTTATATACAGATTCCTTGATCCCAAGGGGAATCACACTGAATCTACAAATAAGGTATTCCTTTTGATGGATAAGTTCATGATGTTAAAGTAAATATAAAAATCAATTGCATTTTTTCTTTGTTAGCAATGAACAAAATTCAAACAGATAAAATGTTGTGCATAACTGTACAGAAATATCAAATATGTAATAATGAGTTTGATCACAAATATGGAAACTCTAAACACTGAAAACTGTAAGCCACTGTTCAGGGAAGTTGTTTTGAAGCCCAAATGAAAGACTATGCATCCACGATTTAGAAGAATACTCTATATTTTTAAAATGACAATCTTTGCAAAATGACCAATAGGAAAGTCTAATTTCATCTAAAATTCCAGTAGAACTCTTTGTCAAAATTACCAAACTCTAGGGCTCTGCAGAAGTTCAGAGGCGAGGGCAAGGTTGTTTGTAGCTGCCAATGGCATTGCCATACTCCATGTCATGTCTTTGGGGAACCCATCTGTACACTAGAGAGTATGTGTAACTCAGTGACAGAGTGGTATGGCATGTAAATCACGATAACAGCTATCGATCATAGTGAGGAAAATGATGTGCAGAAATAAGGCTGGCCTTTGTGCAAGAGGAAGAGCATGGGAAACTCCTTAGAGGCAGAAAGAAGAGTAAAAACATGAAATGTCTCCAACCAAAAGGTTAGTGCATCCACACCTGTGTGACTCAGCTTCCAGGTGGGAACAGGCACTCACCTGTGCTTCTGCTCACACACACATCCAACCCTTTCTGATTTTAACAAGGAATCAGTGAAGTAAATGCAGGCGCATTGTCAGCAGAAAACCAGCATTGACTTGTGTGACCTTACCATGACAGCGGCTAACTTAGCGTGGTATCCACCACCTACAAGCCACATAGTATTACAAACCCAACGCAGTGAGTGAAGACAGGAGAGTGGTGTGTGTGTGTGTCCATGTCCATACTGAAGATAATATTTAGGGTCTTGCTCACACCAGCAAATGCTCTACCGCTAAGCACCAATCTGTATCCTCAGCTCCAGAAGAGATTCTAAAGAAAAGTAAGCTACCTTATCATGTGACCACCTCCCGGATTCCTAAACCACTGATTTTAGTATTTTCTCCCACTTGAGTCCTGTAATAAAAGATCTTGTCCATCCCACTGACTCTATAACACTCCTAGGGCATTGCCGCCTCTGTTCCTTTACAAGTTGTTTGTGTTAATTAGTAAAGCAACATCCATGTGAGCACGCACATATTTTAAAGCGTTTGGTTGAATTCACCGACTGAGGGATGTCTCACCCGTCAGCTGGTGAAGTTGCTTTTGTTGAAGTTAGCACGTGTATTTTCTTGTGGAGCTGATCAGATGGCGACATGCATTTGCTTCTTGTCGCTCTGCAGTGATAGCTAGAAGGTGGTTGCCTCACACGTCCTGGGAAATCAAAAGAGGTAATTGCTGGAGCAAAAGGAGTCACGAAAGGTCTATTCAGTATCTCAAGTTGCCCAGAACTTAGTATGTGCATGATAAAAGTAAGGACTCTAGAGATCTCTGAGGCAAAAAGTGGCAATAATCAGAGTAAGTGGATGCCCCTCCACAGGGCTGTGCCCCTCACAAGTCTCTCACGGAGCCTGCTCCATCCTCCTGAGGGAGGTGGGCTTTGCAACCCTCCACTCACCACTCTGGAGACACCATAGGCAAACAAGCCCCAAATCCCCTCCCAATGCAGCTACAAAGCTCAGTTTGGAAGGGTTCTCAAGTGACAGCTCCCTAGTTCAGAGAAGAAAACTGTCAAACTGAGGACTCGAAATGAGGAGATGGTGCCTCGCTTTCTTCATCCGGGCAAGTGTTTTCTATTCTACTTTTGACCAAGTTAATCTACTGGAAAATTAACGTGTGTTCTATGCTTCACATATAGAAAATGACCTTTTTATGGTTCACAGTTGCAAATATGAGAAGCAGACATTAAATCGCTAACTTCCTAGTTAGGTTCCCGTTCCTATGATAAAACACTGACCCAAACCAACTTGGGAGGTGAAAGTGTTTGTTTCAGCTTATACTTTATAGCTCAGCATTGAGGGAAGCCAAGGTAGGAACTCAAGTCAGGAACTGAAGCAGAGGCCATGGAGGAAGAACAAGGGAACTTGAAAGCAAACTCCTGTGTTTGAGGAATGAAATGTTCTATACAGATCTTGTTTTAGGTAGGGTATGGAGACCCATATCTGCTGTGTTTTCTCCCAACTGAAAAGCCAACCATGACTCTCTATGCTGTATTTTGGGAGCCCCACATCTCCTGTGCTCCCTGGACTGAACAACAAGCCATGATCCTCTAGTGTCAGAAAGAATCCCCTTTCACATTGGGAATCTGCACCCTTGGGATCCTGAACACAACACACTTATGCATGACATACCTAGGCCTCTGCAATCTGCAGAGCGTCTACGAGGCTGCAAACTCACACCCCTGCAGACCACAGAGCACCTGGGAAATTGTACAATGTGGTACATATGAGGACCTGTACACCGTGGGACACCTGGGAACATATACAAGGGACTAAACCGGGACACCCACATGGGACACCTGGGAACATATACAAGGGACTAAACCGGGACACCCACATGGGATACCTGGAAACTTGCGTAGCATAATGCACGGGGGGGGGGGGTAATGGGGGAACCTGTGCAGAATTGGTTATCCAGGAACCTGCACATCTGGAAATGTGTATATCTTAGTGCACCTGGGAACTAGCAGTAGGAACTCAGGAACTAAAGGTGTGATGTACTTAGAACCCATCCTTCCTACTTTCCCAAGTTTTCTGCAGCTTCTCTTCCCCCGGTGGCCAGCCACTGTTGCTCTGTCAGGGGCATTCAGGTTATGTGTCTACGACTCTATGAGAAGCCTGAGTTTATATTATGAAGAAGAAACAGGTTTGGCTGGTCAAAATGGACAACTACCAACTAAACAGAGTCCGGAGATGTCTCTGCACTGCAATGTGTGTGTTAGGGGTTGGGAAAGTGGCAAATGCCTCTTTCATCCCCAGGAAAATGGAGGTAAAGACTCCAGACACTAACCAAAGGAAGATCCTGTGGACCAATTCTTCCCAGTCCTCTCTAAGACCTCAGATGAAACCTGACACACAGATAACTAGCTCTCTGAAGAGCATCAACTTCAGTCCTAAGCATATTTTAACCCCTGTGTCTCTTTGCTGAATTTAGCCGCACATCCTCCTCTTTGCCTCTTCTGTACACGCTTTGCTTTCCTGTAAACCTCCCAGAACCTCTGCCCCAGCTGTATAAAACAATCCATATCTCCAGCTACCCTCAGTGCTCACTGTGCGAGCAGCCAAGCCAGATCATGATAGAGTGGCCCACTAGCAAGACACCAGGTCATTTCTCGGCCACTTTTATAAATGGGCTCCGTGTGCAGTCAAGAGCCCAGCATCTGTGGTTCACTCTCTCCCCTGTGGATTCAAAATCAACACCTTCTAAGCCTGGCTCCTGCCCAATCCCCATGTGAGTGTGGGCGTAGGAGGCCCTCACCTGTCCTGGCTGCTGTCTCAAGCCCTTGTACCTTGTCCACAGCTTTTGGATCTGAGTGGTCAGGATGTAAACAAAACCCAGCTCAATACCGGCTTCTGAGACCCACCTGGTCTGGCTGAGAGAGTAAAGGCCATAGGCCTGTGCTGTTGTTACCTGCTGTGTCCTGGGATGTGTCTAGTTGAGCAATTGAGATACTTCGGTTTATTTATTTGGTTCTCCCCCTAGCTTGTGGAGAAACTAGAGGAGAACGCCCTCTATCTGCTGTACCAGCACAAGGCAGACCAGGGTCCACTCCACATTTGTGAGTGTGTGAACTCGGCACTGAGGGGTGGAGAAAATCGCGGTTTGATTTCTTTTCATTTTCAAGTTTCTATAGAGATACAGAATGTGTGTGTGTGTGTGTGTGTGTTTTGCATGTGTGTGTGCGCGCGTGCACGTTTATGAGAGAGAATAAACTGAGAAGGGTAATTAGATGTCTTATGTAATTTATCTCCATCCCTCTCCTATTTTTCTCTTCTTTAGCTATCTGAATTGATTGCATATATTTGGCCTACACCCCACGTTAAGCGTTCCTGATGGTTTTGGCAGATTTCCTGATGAAGTGCCAGCTGCTCAGGTACCAGAAAAGGGAATGCCAGCTCATATCCATGGAGAAATTAGTGAGCCTGAGATTCTCGCCACTGACAAATGTCTTCTTTCTTATGGGAAAGTCCCCCAAGCTTGTGCGTGTGGACAATGGGAGCGAGGAAGAGCTACGTCAAAGCGGGATAAAAGCAAAAGTTTAAGCGAGGTTGGCAGCGTATATTTCCTCCGGCCTCACTGTCACCGCTGCCATTTTCTGCCAGCATGCCACAGTTCTAGGTTTGTTTTTGCCTCTGAAACAGATAAACATCTCTCCACACAATGATCGATTAGCACTTGGAACTCCATGCTCTGAGCTAAGGAAAGTCATGGACTCAGACACTGAGTGCTGCACCCCATGACCAACCCCAGATTTGATCTCATCCTTTTCTACTGAGTCTCCCCCATGAGTTATGATTATAGGTGAAGGGGTAACAACAAGCAGGATGGAGATATTTCATATTTTTATACCTGCCACAGGTATGGATTGCTACTCACAATGCTGGGGAGGGCAGGTATATTTATAGATGCATCATTATATTGTGGGTTTCAAACTGCACACTGTTAGCTGTTCCCATTGACTACTGAGGGGCTGGGAAAGGTCAGGGCTTTCCATTCGTGTTTATTTTACGTGGTGAGTTACAAATAAGAAAATAGAAACAGTATAGGTCTGCTGAGACAGCTTTCCCATTTCTGAGGCTGGTTTTGAACATGACTTGCCAAATCAGCACCTATGTATTTCCTTTTTAAATCCCGAAAGGCGATCTGATTGGCAGATGCTGCACAGAAGAAAAGCCACAAGTGCATTATATGGCTTGTTGAAATCCGCCCACACTGCCTCATGCTTTGGTTAAAAGCTGAGATACCTGTGGGACTGAGGGGAGGGAAAGGTGGTCAGTGAGCCATCAAGGTGTCAGACAAGAGCCCCCTCCATTCCCACCCTTCAGGACCTTTGGACAGCCTGCGTGGGAAGTTAAAGGTGCTGCCTTCCTCTGGTTAGCAAGTCCCTGGTTAAAGGAAAGTGTGATACTGCAGCCAGGAGAAAGAGAAAGTGACTGGGCTGATGGGATTAGAGCCTGCCCTCCTGAAGGTGCGCTGATGCCAGGACAGGGAGGTCATCACCTCTTGCCAGGAAGGTGCACATGAGATAGGCAACCTGTTTCTGAGAACGTCACTGGGCTGAGCCTTTCTTCCTGCCTCTCAGAAAGGCTGTGATTCGGGATGTGAGTAATCGGGCTTCAGGGAGGTGCTAAAAGATTACAGAAGCATGGACTTCTTGACAATATAAAACACGCAAGGCCTTAGCCGATGATTAAAGACTGAGCAAATAAAATGGCTTTTCAGAGTTCTGAAAATTAAAGTGAAACATGTCTGGCGTGGGCTCAAGGCTTCTTTGCAGCATCACTGTGAGTGGGAAGGGCCTGACCCGCAGAACAAAGGGATTTGGTCAAAACGAACAGCACACACGTGCAGATGGGATCTGAAGCAGAGCTGCCCAACCTCAGCCAAAAAAGCACGAGAAGAGGAGCGTGAGCACACAGGCCCCTTGACTGAACACTTTCCCCTGCTTTCAGATTGTACCTCTCTTGGTGCTCGTGAACGCCAAAGACGGAGAAGCAGATCTGCATTTAGAACAGGAAGCACAGCCATAGTGAAGGCCACGCTGACAACATCACAGGACTGAGAAAGCAGCGGGGATCCCAGGCCCTCGCTGGCTCCTGAGCAAATCCTCCCACAACCACAGTGTGCCTCACCCACAGGAGAGGGAAAAGACCGCAGAGTAGTTAAAGACGATAAACAGAGAAAGCAAAGAAAGCAGCGGAATAAACCCGCACAGAGCGCTCAGCTCCACAGCAGAGGGCTGCCCGCTTCAGTTGAAACAGATTACTGGATGAAAATGGCCACTCTCAGATTTAAGGTCCTGTGCTGTCTGTAAACACAAATCTAAACCATGAGGAGAAAACATGATCTAGTTAAAGGATAGAGAGCATTCAGGGGATTGCTTTATGAAAACACACTCTATCGACTAAAGAATAATGCCCAACCCACACAGGAAGGGGTGATTTTATAACAACAAAATATTCAGTGCTACAGGAGACGTAAACTGCCCTACGTATGAATGTGCCCATTAAATACCCTCCCCAAAAAGTCCTGCATGGTGACTCTAGCCTGCAATCTCAGCAGGTAGGAAGCAGAAGCGGGAGAAATATCATGGGTTTTAGGTCAACCTGGGCTACATAGTGAGTTCCAAGCTAACCTGTCCTAAAATTAAACCTTGTCCTAAAAATAAAACATCTCAAAATTATACAAAAACTACAAGAAGAAAATGATAAATCTTCTGTTATATGAGAGTTTAGCATCTCCCTAAGACAAAGACAAATAATAAAACTGAAATATGAAGAAGGGTGAACATCCTAGGATACATCCTCAATGGTAGGAGCTGCTCTCTGGGTTTGCTTATCCATTCAATTGGCACAAAGTAGCCTGCATTATGTACAGCATGTTTCAAGATGCGGCTCCATTGTGAAATGCTTAATCAAGCTCATTAACTTACATGTTACCTTGCATAATTATTGTTTTGATGGGAGCTTTTAACTCCGGTCCCTTAGCAATCTTCAAGACTGTGATGAGCTGCTACTAGCTGCACCCATGGGCTCTTCCTTAGACCTCTTGACCCCCTCCTCCTAACTGAAATCTAGTCTCTTGGACTAGCAACTCCCCAAACACCCAACCACCACTTGAGCCCTTGGCAACCATCATTCTACTCCATGTTTCTATATTTCCTCTGCTAAGTGTGGCTTATTTTACTTAGCATAATGCTGCCCAGTTACAACCATATCATAGCAAATGGAAGAAATAACACATACTCTCTCTCACACACACACATGCTCACACATACCACATGTACATACGACTCTTTATCTGTGTATCCAATAACAGACCCTTAGGTTGCCTCTGTAACTTGTCTATTGAGACTAAGGATGTAATAAGAGTATTCTGTCTCCTTCATTTCAGCTTCCTTACATAAATACCCAGTAGTGAAACCCCTGACATAAAACAGCAATTCTATTTTTGTTGGGGAGAGGCTGTCTTAATGTTTTTCATGATGACTGTACTAACGTATGTCCCCGCCCACTCTGCAAGCATTCCTCTTCCTCCACCACCGTTTAAAATCTACCCTTCCAATTTTTAGACGTAATTATAATCACAAGAGAGGGTTAATATGTTATGGTGATTTTGAATTTGTATTTTTCTGGTTTTCGTGCACTGTTTTAGTCTGTTAATGGGATACCTAAGATTAGACCATTATGACAGAAATTTGTTTCTCAAAATTCTGGCATCTGGAACATCCAAGATCAAAGTGCCAAATGCAACATGGGGCAAAGGTGTCTCCAGAGACAACACCACTCTGGCACTCTCGGACGATGGAAGGAGTGGAAGGGAAGAAGCTGGTGGCTGCTCATGGCTTCCATCCTGAGAAGCTTCTTCCCACTGTCCTCATGATGGAGCCGAATTCTGAAGACCGTACCTCTTGCTACTATTATATCTGCAAAGAAATGCCAACAAAAAACTCTCAGGAGCACATCCAACCACAGCAAACACTTTTCCTCAGTCACTTCTTTTCCATTTGTGTGTTTTGCTTTGTGGGGGAAACACCCTTATCCTTTGCTTTTATTTCTCATTCTGTTTCTCAGCTTTCTTACTGGAGAGTGTCTGAGTCCCTGTTGCCTCGAGGCCTAAATCTCCTGAACATGTGGTTTGCAGGGGCTTCCTACCATTCTTTGGCTCTGTCTTCACGGCATTTTCTGAACTGTGCTGAAACTCTAAGACACACACACACACACACACACACACACGTACGTCTGTTTCTTTAGGTGTTGACACCTGGGATTTTATGTTCTTTTCTAGAAACCATTTCCAAGACCAATTGAAGAGCACAATCCCTGTCTCTGCCAGTGCCTTTCCAGTCCTAGGTTCTTCATCTATTTCTCCACTCCATGCCCCTGGGCTGTTTGTTGAGGATCTTTGGAGGCAATGCATTGTTTTCCTTCTGGGCTCTCCATTCCCTCCTGGGGGCTCATCCAGCTGATATCCATGGCAAGAGGACTTTAATTCATTTTGCTTCAGTGTGGACATGCCAACTGTGTAGGGTGAGCTATTACTGAGTTCAAGGGTTCCATAATCCAGGGTTCCACATAAATGCCAGAATTTTTCCTTTATATTTCTGAGAAAATACCTTTGTAATTTTTATCTTTCTTGCATATTTTCAAGTTTGAAAGTTTTTATTACTGTTTGCCTGAGTAAGTTTTCTGTCTCGTGTCATTCCTAAGCCGGCTAAATCAAACCCTCACTTTGGCTGCTGTTCCACAGGTCAATGAGCTTTCTTCAGCCCATGATTTATCTTTCCTTTCTTTTTTTTCTTTTGTTTGTTTGTTGTTTGTTTTGTTTGTTTGTTTCTTAAACTAGTTTGGGAAGAATTTATTACAATGTATTTCAATCATATTCACCTCCTTCCTCTTCTCCTTCCAGATCCAGCCGCCTTCCCTATTCAGCCAACTTCAGGCCCTTTATTTTTTAACCAATCAAATCCGTTTTGTTCTGCCCAGATATATTTGTGTGTTTGGTCTTCTACTAGGGCCTGGCTGACTTGCTCAGAACTACCCTCTTGGGAAAAACTGACTCTCCCAGCAGCTCTTGCTGGCAACAGTGCCTCCGCTAGGGGGCAGGACTTCACTTCAAATCCACCTTCCCGCTCCAGGAGGAAGTTTGGTCTTCTTGGAGTCTCGCGCATAGCGCGCATAGTGTCACAACTGCAGCGAGTCCGTATGTACAGCTGCCTGGTCTGGTCTGGTCTGGAAAAGAGCTTCCTCGTCGCCTCCTCTGGCCTGTATACTTCTCTGTTCCCTCTTATGAAATAATTCCTGATCCTTAGGGGAAAAGGATATGATGGGGGGGGGGGGCATTTAAGGCCGTGTATTCCGTAGTTTCTCAGTCTCTGCAAATGGATCTACTGTGGGCCTTGGTTAACCACCTTCCACAGACGGAAGCTTTTCCAGGAAGGGCTAATTTCTGCATCCATCCATGGGCCTACGTCACAAGCAGACAGACTTTTCTTTAACTAAACACTTTCAAATGATTTGTCTTCAGGCTCAACGACTGCTTCCTCAACGCGGTCGCCTCAGCGGCTGCTGGTCTCCACTGCCTTCATCATTTCATTTACTGTATTTTCCATTTTCAGAATCTGATTTTGTAATAATAATAATAATTTGAGTAGATGTTAAATTTTCTGTTTTGGTCACTTTTTGGCTTGCACGATTTTACAGATTTGTTTCTCCGTTTCAAACTCCTTGAGCTCTTCAGAGACATAAGTTGTTTGGTAGTCTCATGATTTTCTTAGAAATGGGATATCTCTGTTGTTACATTTTTTTCCCAAGTTTTTGTTTCCTGACAACTGCGTCTGCATATTTGGAGGAGTAGGGTGGGGCGTTGCTTACTTTAGTCTGTGACAGCTTGCTTTGTTTGAGTGGAGTCCTTCCCAGTCATTCCATCCACAGATTGCTGGCAGACCATCTGGCGTGGCCTGAGGATGCATTTGATGCTAGGCTGTTGGCTAGGCCGCCTGAGGTCAGCAGGTGTTAGGTCATTGTGAGACCCTCTGGGACTAGCTCTTTATTGGTTCCCTGAGGGCCAGCCTAGAAGTTAGTTCCACGAAGGCCGCTGTGTCTCCGTGGTCTAGTCTACCACCTGTATTTCTAGTTCTGGCCTGGCATAGGGTTGGGTTTTGAGCCCAATTTTGGTGACCTTAGGATTTCTCTGATATCTGAGTCTACGGAGAGGACCTAGTATCTGAGTTCATAGAGGCTGTACTGGGTTTGGGTGGAAATGGAATCAGAAATCACTGATGTGGGCTTAAAGCCTGAATTTGTGGTAGTGATTACAGTTCTGGGTCTGTATGAGCTGGCCTGTGACCAAGGCCTGCTTGGTCACACTGGTTTTCATCCTTCCTAATGTTGCGACCCTTTAATACAGTACCTCACGTTGTGGTGACCCCCAACCATAAAATTATTTTCATTGCTACTTCCTAATTGTAATTTTGCTACTCTTATGTCGTAATGTAAACACCTCTGTTTTCCAGTGGTCTTAGGTAACGCCCAAGAAAGGGTCATTTGAGCCCCAAAGGGGTCATGACCTTAGATCTCCTGAAATAAGTCAGAACTTGACCCTTTGGAGCTGAAGTTGGGGAAATCATTCTATATTTGGAACTAGCCTCCTGCTAGGGCCCATGATGAGCTGTAGAGCCGGAGGGCTATTCTGGAACTAGAGTCATAGGCGGTGCACTGGTGCCCGGAACCCAGTAGTTTTTCCCTGGAACTCAAGGCTGTGGAGAACTACGCAGTCTGTTTCCGTTAGTGTGGTCTAGAAGCTGGGGTGTTGGTGTTTGAGGAGCCAGAACTGAGAGGATTGTTCTGGACTTTAGGCTGTAATGGAGCAGCCTGGAACCTGGGTGTTTGACCTTAGAACCAGGAAACATAAGGGTCTGATCAGTGTTTGAGTTTATTAAGACATTCTGGACCCAAGTCTCCTAGAACATAAAGGTGCAGGGAACAGAGTGTGAACCTGTAGGGAATGTCCCAACACTGGTCAGTCCTTGATTCCACACATGCCAGATGGTGTTTGAGGACAATTCTGTAGACTTGACACTGTGCAGACATAAAGTTCAGGTCGTAGAAACTTACTTAGCACAGGGTGGAATGTATTCTGTACCTCAGAGGCTTTCTTGAGGTTGGAAGATAGTTGCATGCCCACGAGGCAGTTGGGAACCGAACCCACTGAACATTTTCTGAAAGACACACACACACACACACACACACACACACACACACACACACACACACACACACACACATCTTATAAATTTAATCATAAGTATACCCATGAAACTTCCATGTGAGCAAAACAGTGTAGCAACATGTGTTCATGGCTTCCTCAGTACACAGACATGTGTGTTGTAACTGACAGTCTACATCAGATCAAAGGGTTTCTCTCCCTTAAGCCGGGAACTCCCCCAAAACAGTGGCTGACAGGAAGCCAGCTCCCAAAGAGATGTTGCTAATGGATCAGCCACACTAAGGAGGCATAATAGATGGAGGAGAAAGCTGCATCCAAGGAAGGTGTTTTAGCTTGCTAGAATTTTGCTAGCATGCTCTTTGGTAGAGCTGATTTTCATGCACCATAATGAGGCCTCTGACAGTTGTTAGCAGCACAAGATT
Organism: Ondatra zibethicus; assembly: GCA_004026605.1. Lineage (NCBI taxonomy): Eukaryota > Metazoa > Chordata > Mammalia > Rodentia > Cricetidae > Ondatra > Ondatra zibethicus. The sequence continues at coordinate 15,529 of PVIU01017527.1, forward strand.
AAGAATCAGATGGGGTGAGGATTTTATTTATCTTGTTTTGATGTCTTGGGTACCATGGGCAGGTTTGCTCACACTCTCAGAATCCTGATGTTTTCATTGGTAAGGTGGAAACCAGATCTCCTGAGCAGGAACTGTGTGGGGGTTAAAGTCAGGCTGTGTGATACTATGGCTCCACGGCAGGCATTTCCCACAGAGCAGACAGTGGTGCTGTGTGTGTGCATGTGTGTGCATGTATGTACGTGTGAACCTGGAAAGAAAGCCCTCGTGCATTGAAGGGAAAGTGAGACAACTATTAGAGGCCGATAGGAGAGGGGAGCTGCGAACAATGAAGGAGCTGGAAGAGTTTAGCTGCCCTTGCTAGAGACCACCCCGCTCACAGTGCCGTGCTCATCCTGCATTGAATGAGTTTAAAAGAGGAAATCTTTGTCCTCCCGAGCCCGGGACTTGTAATTCATTGGCAATGACCTCTCTCTGGCTGAATATTTTTAAATAGTCACATAAAATTTCCCATAGAAGTCACCCAATTTCAACCTCATACCTGCCCTTCTCTTCCATGCCTCATTGTTCAGCATGGGGTTGGGGGACTGTCTTAGCTACTCTGCTCTTGCCAGACATCAACAGGCTTTCTTAAATAGTCTATGTGTCAAGTGAGTGCCCAGGTGTGGATTGGCACAGAGCTGTGCACCTGGCTTGAAGCCTCCTTCGTCGCACTAGAACCCATTTGTCCATTAAAAGGAGCTGGAGACATACACACACCTACAATAAGCACATTCCAGAGGCGACCACACTGGCAAAATATCCTTAACGTCTGTTTAGGACAAGCTGTGCCTGCTTCCACTGGATGGTACAGTCCAAGCAAATCTCATTTCAATTTCATGCAATTCATTAATGCTGCAGCAAAAGGCCATTAAGTATTTCCAGGGCACTTTAGACTGTTATACTTGGTTGAAAATTAATCTAAATATGGAATCTAAATTTAAACATGCATAAGTGTGCCTATCTCATCTTTCTCAGACGTCAATTTCCATGATTTCATTGACAATACTGCGTTTTTAAAAATATCTGCTCTTTTTGGTATATTTTTCTGATGCAAGCTCTCCAGAAACCAGAAAAAAAAAACCATATAATAATGTAGGATCAAATAATCTTAAAACTGGTATGGAAATTTCATGGTGACTCTGCAGCACCATCTAGAGTCTTGGGATATTATGACACTCTTTCTGGCCTTCAAAACCTTCATTTATGATTCCAGAATGCGGAGGGGAAAAATTCTACCCACCTCACCCCCTTTCATCTCATCAATTTAACCCTAATTTAATTAGACCTGCACGAAGCCAGCACCCATCAATTTGCTACATCCTGTCATTTCCCAAACTCCTCTACTTTGAAGAATCTTTAGGTCATTAAAATGCAGCTGCAAAGACCTGGGGAATGAAGAACTATGTGAAATTTGGTTCTGGGCACTTTTATCTCTAATTATATTATGTTGGGAGGGCATTTTTGGGGTATAGTCTTATTAAAGATGGGAAAACTGAGTGGCTAAGCAAGAAGTGTTTGTTTGTTTGTTTGTAGGCAGGGTCTGACTGACCTGGAACTCACTCACTATGTTATCAAGACTAGCTTTGAACTCACAGAGATCTCCTGTCTCTGTCTCCCAAATGATTAGATAAAGAGTGTATGCTGCGTCTCGCTAGGAACCAGTTACAAACACACATTTAACCAAAATGATTCCACTTTTATTATGGGGTGAAACAGACTGTGAAAAGTTCGAAGAAAGGGAAGGAACACAAAGTCCGCCAATTTGTTTTTTTCTGTGTGATTGCCCCCCACACACACACAATTGAGGTAAGCTAGCTGTCCCTTCCAGGGAATGGCACCCTCTTCAATCAACATCATTGATTTGTGGTAAAGGGGAAAGATGGTAGCCATGCGTGTTTATAGATGAAATGAGGCTGCTCAGATTTCATGCCATAGAGGGGCACATAGGATTGCTCTGATAAGGGAACAGAGGTCCCCGGTGGTGAGAGCCCAAGGCTCTGCTGCCATCTGCTGGCCCAGACAGATCTCCAGCACGTGTGGCATCCACGATCTGTCTCTCTTAAGATCTGGTCTCATTTTAGGTCACAGCTCACCTTGGGCTTCCACGGACCTGTCAGTTAGCCCTCTCCGTTTTCTGATTCATCTTAGCTGCAGGCATTCCGCAAACTGGCAGGCACACAGGGAGACATTGAGAGCACAGGTGGAAGGCGCAACGGACCTAGCGCCCTATTTAAATTGATGGAGAAATTTAAATGCTACGCACATGAGCTAGGGACTGATGTACAGAGTAAATCAGTGGTCTATTTGAAGTAGTTATTGGCCGTTGCTACTCCATCCCCTATCTTTGCCCTCGCATGATCAATCAATTCATCCTTCGCAGTTTTACGTGGATATGATTTATTTTAGCTAAAATCCAAGACATTCCAGTCACTCTCCCTGTAAACAGCCTCACGCACTGCCAAACTGCTTGGCGGGGAGAGCCACCATCGCCTAGCTGGCTGTTCAGCTTGCAATCCCAAGGGTGCAGAATATAAATTTGAGATAATGTTTCTTTTGTCTACCCCCACACACACACCCCAAACTGACTCGGAGTTCTGTTTCTCCTTGCTACTGTTGCCTCTAGGTCGAGCTGAGATTTCCGTAGTGCATTAAGCTAATTTTGGGTTGTGAGTCAAGACAAGTCCGGAAAGCAGATTCGCAAAGCAGAGCCGCACAGAAGCTGGGCTGATGCGCTGCACTGTTCGGAAGCCAGCAGACATGCCCGGGATCCTAGAAGCATCTGGATGAGACAACGCAGCCTCTGACTCACAGCAACATTCCTGTGAGAGACCTACAGCTCTCTGGGGGCTCCGGAAGCCAGACAGTGGAGCAACCACGGGGGAGCTATGGTTCCCAGACCTTAGAGGTGAAAGAGAAAGAGACTGTGGTGTGCAAACGCAGACGCCACCCAATGGAAGCAGAGGAGTCTGCTGTTTCTGTGCTCTGGGTGGAGCAGAGCAGGAAAAACAGTTCATGAATCCCACAGGGCAGAGCAGCCTTTCATCCCTTGTGATGTCAGGGCGCTCACTACTTCCTTTGGTCTTGATGCCTGTTAACCCCCGAATTATTGGACGGCGACGTCACAGCCACCAGCTTGGAAACTGCGAGGTACTTCTGCACACATTCTGAGCCTTCTTCCTCAGAGAAAGTGGAAAATAACAACAGATCTAAGCGGATGAGACCCCTTTCCTGCCCGCACAGGCTCTAGGAGCCTGTTGGGCGCCCTCTTCCTGTTATCAGAGAGGTCCAGGGGAAAGCGACCGGGCTGCAGAGGAAAGGATAAGCCGCCAGGAATACTCTAAGGTGGCTGCAGAGATCCAGAGAGCAAACTGGGTGTGAGGATCCTGGGCAGAGAATCCAGGAGCTCTGGGCGCACTGTGCCCGCTGACTTTGAGTTGTTTTGCCCACTGTGCGGTCTCAGCAGGACAAAATCAAGCTCTAAAGTAAGAGCCCTAGAGAACGCCACTTGCTGGATGGCACGGTCCCTGTTTACTGAAGAACAGGTGGCCTCTTGAAAATTGTACTTTCAAAATGAGAGGCTACCCCTTTTGCCCCTTGTGTGTTCATACTTCCTTGTATCAGAATTATAAAATGGAGAATTAGAGAAATGTGTGAAGACAAAAGAATTCTACCTGAAGCCCACCTAAAGCAGTATTTTCTTATTTTAGTTTTTCCACATGAACTTGTTATGCAACATACATGTGTGAGAAATGTTGATGCATGGGCTGTGTCTGTATTTTCTCAGATATTACCTTTAGAGGGCTGCCATTTCTCATGATGAAGGCATGTGCATATGTGTGTGTTTAGATATTACCTAATATTTAGGCCTAAGGACATGTGCTATGTTTCTTTTATTATCAATAATAAGTATGACTATTATCAATATTGGTTCAAATTCATATTTTTCTAGGCTCCATTCTCAACTGCAGAAATGCTGACATCAGTGTTAATACATTAACGGCTCACAAGTGTGCATGTGTGTGTGTGTGTGTGTGTGTGTGTGTGTGTGTGTGCATGTGAATGTGTGTGTGTAACCCAAATGCTTTCACAAAAGAAATGGGATAAGCATGATGATACAAGCCTGCAATTCTAGCGCTCAGAAAGTTGAGGCAGGGAGATGGCTCACAGTTGAAGGTCAGCCTGAACTACCAGTGAGTTCCAGGTTAGTCTGGCTTGTAATCTGAGACCCTGTTTCAAAAACCAAGCAACACAGCAATAAAAAGTAACCAAATAATTTGACCTTTCCCAGAATGTAAAATACTAACTCACTGAACCATTATTAATGTTCGTTACATCTTTTAATCTTTGTAGACTTGATTTAGAAAACAACATATTTTATGAGGACAGATAAGCCATTATGTTGGCTTTCTCTGTTCTCCCAGGCAGAAAGAAACAGCAATGAGACAGTGACATGATGACTTCAGACCTCAGGAAGTGGTCAAGGAGCTACCAGGAAACAACAGGGACCGGAAGCTCTGGGCAGCCTGGGAGCATATGTTCTATTGTGTTTTCTAATGTTTCAAACATGTAATCACATATGACATCAATCAAACAACAGTAAAGAAATAAAAGAGGAAAGGAGTCACAGAGGACATTGACACCAGACGCTGCCTGCCCTGTGAGCTCACACTCAACAGTCCTGGCACACGGGACACTCTGCCCTATGCACTCCACACGCAATAGTACCTGGCACACATCAAACACTGTGTCACTGTTGGGGAAATGAGGGATGGAGGTGCACAGAAAGCATGTGGCCTGTGCGTCAGGTGCAAAGCTTGCTCCATGGTGTATTTGCATCCAAATTCTGCTTAGCATCAGATTAGGCCACCTCTGAGAAACACTAATAGAAATGTCAGGTTGAAAAAGAACAAGACTTCAGGCTTGTATGTTCAGCTTAGCATATGTAAAATCCATATTGATCTACAGCTCTTAGAATTCACTTTCCTCCTACGAATGTTGGTATGCGAAATAAATGTATAAATAATAGCTATATAAAAACAGAATTGACACACATGTGAAGTGAAGGTGACTCTGACCACGTAAATACATCCTTGCTTGTAAAAGGTGTTTAAGATCACAAGTCATGCTGAAGTATGATTCTGATGAGACAAATCAAGAACCAGAGCCAGGCTCACATGCAGCAGAGATTTTTAAACTGTTATACCAGATATTCAGAAGAATTTTGATTAATATTCTATGGGCAAGAATAGGAAATAGCATATGCAGAAATATCAGTAATGCAGGCAAAGAGACAGAAACTCTGAAGAAGGGGCCAGTAAGGTGGCTTAGTAGGTAAAGGCGATTGCCACCAAGACTGATGACAGGAGTTTGGTCCCTGGGACCCACACGGTGGAAAGAGAGGACCTTCTTATTTTCTTACATGAACAAAAAGATGTTCACATACATGTACACAAGCAAGTAATTTGAGCATAGTTTTTAAAATAGCTACAGCACTACCTTTACTTAATAAGATTCTGGCAGATAAGAAAAAAATATTTCTACTCTGTCTTGTCAAGTCTCCCTTGAACAAGTAAAATATCCAGAAAGCCTGTAGGAATATGCATGTGCACACCCATGTACACACACACACACACACACACACACACTGACACACACACACACACACTGACACACACACACGACACAATTCATATTTTTGAAGAAATAAAAACTCTAACTCTAAGGAGGAACCAAGAGGAAATCCTAGATATGGAAACACACAGATGTGAAAATGTCTTTGGGTGAAAATATGGCCAGGTAAACCTCTAAAATTAAGAAGCAAAGAGTAGGGAGAATAAAAAGAATTCAGAGCAGACTATGAAACAACTGTGGGCCAATTACACAGACATACTCTATTTAAGCAGAGTGCTCCAGAAAGAGAGGAGGGGAGAATGATGAACTGCTAGCAGCTGCAGGCTCGGGAAGTGGGTGATAAGTACGGTGTAAGTGACGTTTCTGCCACTGTGGTAATACACCATGCCCGAGAACAAATGTGGAAGAAAGTCTAGTATGACTTGTGACTCCACAGAGATAGAGTCTTCCCCAGACAGGAAGCCTGGCAGCAAGCATCAGGCTGAGCATCAACAGTGGGGAGCTGGGAAACCATACTGTCAGCAGCGAACATAAAGCAGAGAGAGAGGGAACTGGAAGTGGGATAGGGCTGGGAGCGCCCAAAGCTCACCCTCAGTGATGTCTTCCTTCAGCTAGACCCCGCCTCCTGAACCCCTCTCTCATTAGTTCCACCAACTGGAGACCAGATGTTCAAGGACCAAAGCCTATGGGGGGTGTGCGCACCATGCCATGCCACAGACCCAAGAAGCCCACAGACGTCAAACAGATCAAATACTCGGAAAGTTCACCTGGCAGCTTCGTGTTGAAACCACAGACATGACATAATGAGGAAATTCTGCAATGGTCCAGAGGAGGAAAACACCACACCCACCAAGGCACCAGATACAAGTGGGACTGGGTTTCTCCAGAACCCACACGGGCCTGAATGAAATAAAGGCTAAAGTGTTGGAAGATAAAAGCAAACTGACAACTGTTAAGCCCAGCGAAATGGTAAAAGTGAAGGAGAAACAGCCTGTCAGCCAAACACAAAATGAAGTACTGAGGCTCAGACTAGAATACCACAATATTTTTAGGAAGAGACGTAACCAAGGTATTAAAAGCAAAAGGCAAAGTTTACATTTTTTACTGGAGACAATGTGATTAGCTTATAAAAGTAAGTAAAATCAATAACCCATAATAGAACCATCATTTGTGTAGAACTGAGATTGCTGTCTTTTCAGGGACAAAAGCCAACATACACACTATTAACAAAATGTACTCGTGTCTGACCTCCACCTATGAGACCCCATCAAACCTGAGGTCACAAGTGACAGAGGAACTGTCATTAGAGCACTTATATCAAGAGGGGGATAGCCAATACTTTCAGAGCTAAGACAAGGTGAAGAGTAGGTAGAAACTGTAGTGAATGCTGCTTGAAGTCATGTGGTTATAGGAATGACATCAGGAAAGCAGACCCCTTTTGGGACTGGAGAGATGGCTCCAAAGTTAAGAGCCCTGGCTGTTCTTCCAGAGGATCATGGTTCGATTCCCAGCACCCACACCACAGCTCACAACAATCTGTAACTCTAATTCCAGGGAATCCAACCTCTTCTTCTTGCCTCTGTGTGTGCAAAGATATACGAGCAGGCAAAACAGCCATAGACATAAAATAAACATAGAACACACCTTTCTCTTAGGCATCCAACAGTCAGCACTTACCACGTGCTCAACTGAAGAGGCTTCTCCAAAAACTTGTTAGATTAAAACCACATCACGTGCACATGGGGATCTAGAAGACATAATTTTCTGTCTCATACTCTGTTATCCTGGGACAAACATTTAGTATCAGTCAAGGATAATCTGTTTACTGATGTTTACAATAGCTTAGGTGATGCTTGGACTGATAAAATGGATGTGGAGTTTCCCAAATCCTTCAGCAGCCTCAGTGCTAGGATTCTCAGAGGAATAGATGAAATAGAGCCATCAAGCTGTCTCAGACAATCCGAGGGAAGCCGCTAGGAGCCACTATCCTCTGCTAAGCATATGATAATCCAACGACAAATTGCCTTGATTATCGGGACTATCTCTGGCTTTGAACAACCTCTGCAAGGACACACAATGCTGGTGGAGATTATCTGGAAGGATGAAAAGGAGGAGATCATTGGGATCGAAAAGATAACTCCCTGTCGCTTCAGCTCCCTCCCAGAAAAATCAATTTCCAGTTACAAAATGCCAGCAAAAAAGGAGGAGGAGCCAGGTGTCAGCAGCCCTCCCTGGGGGTTGATGAGATACACAGCTGTTTTCTGTGGACCGTGGGCTGTTTACCTGCGCTGAGCTGTGTGGGCGGCTGCTGTGTCTTCTGGGTGAGAATCTGCTGAGAAGGAACAGCCTCACTCCTTTCAACAGCCCGGAAGAGCCTCCACACGGCTCCGACCATTGCTGGAAGAGCCTCCACACAGCTCCGACCATTGAGAGCCAGACCCTGCTGCCAGCCTAGTGGAAAAGAACCCTTTGGATCAAAGTGCATCTGACAGAACATTTAGTCTTACTAAAAATGGCATTTATTGGTAAAAAATGAAATATTAATTTGTAAATGCTTCAAAAATTGTGTGGATTACTAGCAAAATCGCTGAGATGGAACTACAGGATGGAGCAGATGCCACCACAGAGAGGGTGCTGGAGTTACCACTGGCCTCATGGTGCCCATATTTCTTCTCTAGTAGGTATTTCCAACCCTAATGTAAACTTTCTGGCAGCACTGTGCTTGGATAGTCCTGAGATGAGAGCAATGGTAAACTTCAAAATATAGACAAATGGCTTTTTATTTTCCTGTGTAGCCCCAGTGACATGCCAGGTAACGTAACGTGTGAAGCCAGAATGAATGAAAGAAATCATTTCCCATGACCCCATCCTTTGTTTAGCAAGCCTGGAAGAGGCATTTTTTCAGTATCATACACCACACACAGCCACCCTGCCTTTGGGTCTCTCTTGGCACTGGTTCTTTGATCCATGGGTAAAAGTGTGAGACACTGCCCAAGGATTAGCCTACAGGCCCTGGCAGCAGGGAGGACACACTCAAGATCTTGGACAGAATGCTTCTCATCTTTTCTGTCTTTCATGGATAATTATAGTTGCAACAATTATTGATAATGTGGGCCTGGAGTGATGGCTCAGTGGTCAAGAGCATATACTGCTTTTGTAGAGGACACAAGTTGGTTTCCCAGCACATATGATGGGTGAAACACAGCTGCCCGTAACACAATCTAGCCCTCCCAGATCTGTAGAGACCTACACTCACACATTTCCACACACTGATACAACACATTCGTATAATTAAATTTTTTCTAATATTTCCAAGTAAGAATTGAAAATCTGAGCTATAATATTATAAATATAATAAAATTGGATCTTGGGGATAGGATTCATTCTAGTTTGGGGGGCAGGCTGTCCCTGTATTTTGAGAAATGGTCTTACACACCCCAGGACAGCCTCACATTCATTACACAACTGGGCAGGACCTTTAACTTCTGATCCTCTCACCTCCACCTCCCGAAAGCTGAGATCACAGGCAAGAGTCACTAGGCACAGTTTGTACAATGCTGGAGATTGAGCCCCAAGTTCTGCACCACCTTTACCCCAGCACATCTTGCAGGCAGAACAAACTGTAGGTCGAAGGGTTTGTGATTAGGTCGCTGTCCCAACCCCATTACTAGGAGTCTTCACTAGGGCCATCCTTGTGGACTCCTGGGAGTTTCCATTGCTCTAGGTTTCTAGGTTTATTTGTTTTGTTACTGTTTGTTTTTGATTGCTAATTAATGCAGGAGCGCCCAGACCACTGCAGGTAGCACCATCCCTAGGCAGGTGGTCCTGGGCTGTATCAGAAAGCAAGCAGAGCATGAACCTTAAGGTTACAAAACTGATGTGGGAGTCCCCTCTGTGTGCTGTGATTACCATTAATGAATAAAGAAACTGGTTTGGACCTATAGCAAGGCATAACTTTGGTAGGCAGGGAAAGCTAGGCTGAATGCTGGGAGAAAGAAGGGTAGAGTCAGGGAAAAGCCATGGTGCCACCAGAGACAGATGCTGGGAAGTTTAGGAAGTTTGTCCATGTGGCCATAGACAGATTAATAGAAATGAGTTAAATTAATATGAAAGAGTTAGCCAATAAGAAGTTAGAGCTAATGGGTCAAGCAGTGATTTAACTAATACAGTTTCTGTGTGATTGTTTCGGGGATAAGCAGCCAGGAACAAAGAAGTGACTTCCTTCCAACACAAAACAGTAAGCAACGCTCCCGCAGGGTCTCTGTATCAAGCTTCTGTTTTGAGTTTCTACCCCAACTTTCATCAATATTAGCTGAAGAAACCCTTTCCTCCCCAAGCTGCTTTTGGTCAGTGTTTTATTATAGCCACAGAAAGCTAAACTAGGCCAGTTCCTTTTTATGGAAATATGGAATGCAGAGAGAAGACACTGTCATTACTGAACAGCTGCTGAGTCTTCCTAAAGGACAACAAAGGCAAGGAGGGGAGTATTGTCGACTCCGGAAAGTTGACATCACTACAGACTGTAGTTATGGGAAGGGCAGTTAGAGACGACAGCTCTCCTCACACTGAGGACCACAAACATTCCCCACAAAGCCAAAGGGGTAAGAGGATACAAAAGTCTCTTGAAAACAGTGTGGGTAGTTTTCTTTCAATAGAATGGAACTCAAGTCTAGGATGTGTACCTATGAACAGACTTTCCAAGTAATTTTAGGACTTGGAACAGTGTTTCCATGAGGAGCGATTATCCAAAGAAGAATTCCTTCACGACTTCTTAGAAGGAGGAATAGACAGTCTCCTGTGTACATGTGTATTTGCAAAAGTAGATGCATACCCATAACAAGGCTGTGAGCAAAGAATCCAAAGTCTCTTAGGATTTAATTTAGAAACTACATTTCAGAAGTCAGTACCCTGGCAGACAGGAGTAGGGCCCCATGTGTTTTCTGACTATGGAGAACTACATACATTACCCTGAATGGAAAGACACCGCCACCCATCAGTCACAGCTATGTTGTAACCTGGCCAGATCCCAGGGCAGTAGACTTCAGGACATGAGGCAGATCTGTATTAACCTCACCTACCTAAGATGTTGGCAACAGGGATATGAGTTAGGGTAGAACACAAGCAGCTATGGTTACCATATTCTGTCATGGACAAAGTGTGCCCTTAAGTGTACAAAATGGGCCCATCACAGTGCTTTAGGCAAATGCTACTTTCAGTTTCATAGATTGGAAGGAAAAACACCTTAGGCCTTCAATGGAGCAAAGTGATTGTGTCAATTTACCTTCTGTCACTGAAACAATCGATGAAACCATTAATCAACTTATGAAGAGGCAAGGACCATCCTAGCTCATGGTCTAGAAGATTTCAGCCCACGAAATAAAGTAGTCTGTGCTTCCAGGAAGCCATCATGGGAGGAAGAGACCTGCCAGAATCAACCTTTCATCTCATGGATCAATGAATGAAGAGGAAACAGAATGTCCTAATTTGCTTTCAGTTGCTGAGATAAACACCATGACCAAAGCAACTTGAGGAGGAAAGGGCTTGTTTCATCTCACAGCGCAGAGTCTGCCATCCAGGGAAGGCATGACAGGAACTCATGGCAGGAACTCAAGCAGGAGCTCTGAAGGAACCATGCTCACTGGCTTGCTCCCCAACCCCTGACTTGCTAAGCCTGTTTTCTTTTACAATCCAGGACCGACCTCATGACCAGGGTTGGCACTGCCCACAGTGAGCTGGGCCCTCCCACATTATTAATTAATCAAAGGAAAGAGAGAGAGAGAGAGAGAGAGAGAGAGAGAGAGAGAGAGAGAAGAGAAGAGAAGAGAAGAGAAGAGAAGAGAAGAGAAGAGAAGAGAAGAGAAGAGAAGAGAAGAGAAGAGAAGAGAAAAAAGAAAAACAAAAAACCCCACCGGCTTGCCTATAGGCAAATTTGATGGAACTGAGGTTCCCTCTTCCCAGATCATCTCAGCTTGTATCACCTTGACAGACAAACAATAAGAGAGAGGCAAATTGGAAAGACAAAGTCACACAAAGGCATAAGAACCTTTCATGAGACTCCCTTCTGAAGGCCATAGCGACAATGCTTTACCATGGTCCCCTCATGGGACACCCATCCAAACCACAGTGACTGAGTTAGGATATACAGCTGGCAGGTGATTGGGTTTAGACAAGAGATCCCGTCTGCTACAGCGCCCTTTCCAGCATGATGCCAAATCCCAAAGAGAAATCAGAAAGTCATGCCTGTGAATGTCGGTGTCAAACATGACTCTGCTATTGCTGTGGAAATTTCCATTATTTCCCTTGATTTGGATGAGACAATAAAATTGCTACAGTTTTCCAGAGTTTGTACCTTGTGGAGGTTCACATCAAAATATTTTTGAGTAAAATTAGCTGATATTTTTTTTTGTCTTGGTTTTCAAAAAGGCCTTCAAGATAGAGAAACATGTTTGTATGTGAGCCTGTACCTACATAGGTAAATCAAGAGGAAGTTGTTCATGTCTGAGTCTATGTTGTTAACATGCAGGGCCCTTTCCTCTGTTTGTGTGATACTGTAGTTTTACTTAATTTAAAAAAATACAGATAGATGGTAAGTTAGAGGATCTCTCAGTAAAACAGAGCTTCTGGTGACTCAGTGATACCACTGACCTGTCCCCCAGGCCATAACAAGCACCTCTGGCCTGCCCAGCTTTGCCCCAGCAACCCTCTAATGAGAGCATCCCTCCCCATCTGTTCATTTGTGGACCACTTATCCAATATTACTCCTTCTTGGTAGGTAGCTCTCAATACAAACCTACCAAGGGCTAATTGTTCATAGCTTCAATTTGCCTGGCTCCTCACATGCTTTCAGGTTGGGATATTTACTGCAGGTCATCTTCTTGAGGACAAGGTTGAGCCTACGTTCTCTGCTCTGAGCCTCTGGGGAACAGGCACCAGGGGCCGCTGATACTGTATTCTACATTCCAAGCACACAGTAGCTGTTAAATAAAGGTGTGCAGAACCGTTGACAGGAATGCCATTTCCAGACACAACCCTCATCCTGCAGCCCCGGGATTCATGAATTCTCCTTCAAATGCTGCAGTCTCCCTTGGCATCAAGCCAAAGGTCTTCCAGCCCTCAAAGGACATCTGGTCTTCATGATTAAACAAAATGGCCCTATACATATGGGTGCATGCACGCATCTCTGTGTGTGAATGTGCAGACCAAACAACAATCTCAGTGTTGTCCTCAGAAGCTTTCCACCTTTTGCTTGAGACAGAGTCTCTTGCAGGCCTAGATCTGTAAGAGCCAAAGCTGGCTGACCACTGAGCCCCCAGGAATCTTCCCAGTGTTGGAATTATAAATACATACCATGGACCTCGCCTTCATCTGGATGCAAGTGATCTGGGCTCAGGTCCCTGGGCTTGCAAGGCAAGCCCTTCATCTTTACCCACTGCGTTGTTTTCCCTGTCCCTTATACATACATTATTCTGCTGGTAGACCAGATGACTGGTCCACCTGCTGTACAAGGGTCACTGTGTCTGAAATTGAACTGGGAGCTCATGACTCCATGGCTCTGCCCACAATGCCTCACAAGCCACACTAAAGCAGTGGCAGCCTTCATGCCCAAGATGTGCAGACACAGATTCACATCCCCAGAAATGCTTCCTCAGCTTACTATTAACTTGTCAAGGGCAAGCTGAGGAGGCTTATGGGTAGAAGTCATGTCAAGTCAACATACCTAAAATAGCAGTGGAGAGTATGTGCTCAGCTCTATGAAGCCAGCAGCACCTACTCCATCAACCTGGTTATTCCTTTTCTGGGATTAAACTCTCTGAGCGGTAGTGGGTGGGAAATACAGTGCTCCAGGCTGTGAGCACACATACAATGTTTGGTTGTGCCTAACAGCTGCCGGTAACTATGCACACTCTTATGCAGACTACTGTCTCTTCGGTACTCAACGGGTATCAGAAAACAGGATGTATAGTGCAATTTCCAATAAACAGTTCAATCCATGAAGGGGAAATTATAAGCACTTCTGTGTGCTAGTGATAGAATTCTAATTTCACTTTTTAAAATAACAGTTTTATTACAGCATAATTCACACACCATAAAATCTACTTATTAAAGGGTACAGTGGGGGAGGATGTGGCAGCTTAATAACTGTGTTTAGAACATTATTTCCTAAAGCAAATTCATCACCCATTAGCAATCTCTCAGCCAACCGTCCATCTCTAATCCTGACTCTGTGTCTGACCGCATTCTTGTCCTGACTGCAGAGACAGAACCTTACATTATTTGCTATTTCTGACTTGTTCCGCATACACAGCCTTTGAATCCTATCCATGTTCCAGTGTGTGCCTGCACGTCATTTTCATGGCAGAGTAACACTCCATTTAGGAACCCAGTACACTCGGTGTATGCTCTGCTCACTCAATACAGATCCAAGGTGGTTCTAGCTTTGACTCCCATGTAAGGTGGTGAGGTTCATTCTTCATTCTTGTTTAGACTGCTTGGTGCACAAATGTGTTTTCAACTCTCTTTTTGGTAAATTCTTACAGGGATCGGAGTGTGGATTGTATAGTAAGGGTGTTTATCAATGGAGGAAAAAAACTCCCCAGCTGTTTTTATAGCGACTTTACTTTCTAAAATCCTTCAGGGACATCTGGGTCCTATTCTCCATCCTAATCATGAGGTCTTCTGGTTTATTTTCCATATTCATTCTGAGGGGTATGAGGTGATTTCCCCTTTTTTGTTCTGATTTGCATCCATTGACTAAACACACTGGGTACCTTCCATAGACTGTTCTTGGATAAATCTATGCTCACCCTCTGCCTCATCCTATTGGATTTGTCTTTATAACTGGCACATAAGTCCCACAGGTAAACTAAAAACAATAAGACAATACTTTAAATGACTCTAAACTTTCTTCCTTCACAGCAAACACTTCTCAACAGATGTGTACAAAGAAGCAGCTGCCAGCAACCTCACAACCAAGCTTTTGGTAGCAGGGTTACCCAACAAAGGTTCTATACAACGAGAAGCAAACACAATCTCAATTTCAACTTAGAATCCACAACAGCAATAGAATAGCATTCTGCCAGCTCTTCCCCAAGTGTGTTGTCCTCAGGTATATTATAGTGACCACCTGGCATTATAAAGGGCAGTAGGATAGTAGTGGTGGCTTTCTCTGCATTTTTTTCCAGAAGAAAGGAAATGTTTCAGGAGAAAATGAAGTGACAGGATTTTGAAATAAGTGACAGGAAAAGCTACCACATGAAACCTGTTTGTGAAACCAGGAATCTCGTTCTGGAAAAAGTTGCAGTGCTATTATATAAGGGCCAGGAAGAGGAAGGGGGCAGGTTCGCATTAACAGATGATGACGGGCTCGCTAACTGGCTTAGGTAAAATTCTAACGAGGAAGTGGTGGTATGACCAGTAGAGTAACGGGAGTCAGTGGCTCCTGTGTGGAGATGCAGTGGGAGGCATCACCACCAAGCAACAGCTGCCTCCTTGAGGTGCCCAAGGAGGACCACCCTGTGCTCAGGCCCCAGGTTCAGTTTCCAGGAGCAGCAACTGATCAAGAGCTTGAGACCATGGTCTGCTCGAAGGATGTTAGCGCATTCAAATACACAAACAAGAGATTAATGAGGGGAATCACCATATATGCGACTGTCCTTTGCTGACATCTCCAGAGCCCAGAGGAGCCCTCTCTGAAATGTCATGTCCCTGCCTGGGCCTTGTGAGGCTTATGTCAGTACACAGGGAGAGTTTCTAGACAGGATCCGTGATGAAGCACTCAGGAAAACTTTGGGTCTCAGTCTCATCTGAGCTCCTCCACAGCAGTCCAACTTCCTTGCTCCCTAGGTTGGATGGAGAAAGCCAGCTGGGGAGCAAGGGGTCTTCTCTCAGCACAGCTTGCATTATCTGCGACAGAGTCCCCAGAAGAGATTAGCCACACACACAGCAGAAACACAAGCTATCCGGGAAACTTTAATTACTTAACCAAAGTCATAAAATATGCATGAGAAGGGAACGTCCAGCAGGTCTATAAACTAGTGGACAAATTAATTAGCACCTAATAACAAGAAAATCCTTGTCAGTGGCTCAAGCACATAAGTTATCATGGGGTGAGCCCCTTGGCCACTGATTTTTGTCTGTCACTCGCAGTTTCTCTGCTACGGTAAACAACCCAGCTAATGACACGTGACATTCACCAGCATGGAAAATTATTTTCCATCGTGATTTTTCACTATGACCCAAACCCCAGCACTCTGCTTAGGTGCAGCAGGAATGCCAACCACCTGGGCTGACCTTTGCCCTTTCTCGATATCACATTTGATGGATTAAGGTAGAATACTAACAGCACCCACTGGGGATGTTCGCTGTCATGTGACAGGCTCCCATGGAACCCCACAAGGAGCCATGTCCCAATGCAGAATGCACAAGACTGGGGCTTTGATGCCATGATTACATGCTTGCATGTGGTAGAGGCCTGTGTTGCACCTACAGCAGGTTGAGAAAGTCAAGAAATGACTCCAGTATGTTCTTCAAAGAAAAATTATTGAAGGCAAAACTTCCAAGCTTTATAACAATACCAAGGTTCTTTCAACCAATTAGATTGTCAGCTGAAACATTTGAACTTCCAGACAGCAGAACTTACTTTGTCAGAACAAAGGAACAAATAAGTTTCCATGTCAAACCCTATATCCCACTGGGTGTTTTACACACATGATTTCAAACATCCCTCATGGGAAGGCCTAAAAGGTAAGAATCATTCTTTCTTTAATGCCAACTTTCACTCTTTAAAGACAGCAATCTCATCTTGACTAGATAACTCGTCACACAAAGAGTAAGACCATACAGGCTTATGCATTTAAAACTGGCTTGGTTGCAAAATCTAGTCTTAGTAAAATATCCTTGGTTTTAATTTTTAAAGTTATAGGTTTGGGTGTTTTGGCTATGTGTAGTTTATGTGCACCACATGCATGCAATGCCTGCAGAGGCCAGAAGAGGGCGTCAAATCCACAGTGTGAATTGCCAGTGAGTTCTTGGGTTTGAATCTGGGATCTCTGGAAGAGTAATAAGTGCTCTTAACTGCTGAACCAAATCCTCTCCAGCCCATAGTAGAAAGTCATTCTAAGAGGAACCAAGGACTAACATCAATAGAAAAAAAGTTATTATCTGGAAATCCTGCCATTATCATTCCATAATTTCTCAAAAACAATGAGTCCCCCAGCATAGAAGGAAAGAACTGATAATAACAGAAAGCCTCATTGTAAGCTAAGATTTTTAAATGATGCTAAATATGTCACAGATGAATCTGGGTTATGGGAAACTAGGTTTCAGGTCCCGCTTAAAAAATAAAAACAAAAAAACTACCCTCAAACTAAAGCATAACTGAAAAATTGAATTGTAATTAAAAAGCGCCTACAAAGATCACAATACTAATGTTTGAAAACCAGAATGTTAATGTCATGTACTACCACATAATCTATAATAGCTAAAGAAATCAGCAAAGAAGAAGGCAGAATCCCTCTGTAATGGAACGAAGTAAATGTTTGTTGTAAAGTAGAACATACCTCTAATGTCTGTTAGAAAAACAAGAAAATTGATGACAGTGTACACCCCCGAATAAACCACACTCCTGGCTCCCTGGCTCCTCTGGATTAATGTAATGCCCTTCCCAGGCCCTGTCAGGTACAGATCAACTTTGACCTTGACCTCAAGAAACTCTGATCAATGACATCCACTCATCTAGTCTACAGAAAACTTCCAACGCAGCAGCCCCAAATGTCATCTGAACACTGGAACCAAGACCCAGGTCCCAAAGCAGAACTGATACTCAGTGAAGGCACGGACGGGGAGCATGATGGTCTATCAAAGATATCTGGGTATTTTGTAAATGCTTTTTGAACAATTGGCAAATGAATTAAAGGTGACTTAACTGCATCCTAAAAACAACATTTGGGTAGCAATGCAAATTAATATTCAACATTGGGGTTTTGGAAGTATTTGTGCAGTTTTCAATTCTAGCAATTCCCAGGTACAAGCAACGCTGACAGACCCTCAGACAGATAATGGGGCACACTGATTGGCCCAGGCTCATCACAGACATGGACACAGAAATATAAATGGCAAAACTCTAAACTTCCTACTTTAAACTTGTGAATTTTCTCACAGCCTCTTGGTCTTTTAAACTCAAACGAGTATTTGAAACATTTGTTGTAAGTGAATAACATTTTGGGGAAATTCCAACACAAGGGTCTTCCTTAGTAATTCCAAATGATGAAAAACAGCAAACCTGGCTGAATTCTAACCATTTCTTAGGATGCAAAAATACTTCCCACCTGGGGCTTCCACAGCTGGGTGGAATCTTGGGGGCAGTGGTCTAAGAGAGTGCAAAACTCAAAACCCATTTAACCCTTCAGAGCTAAGCATGAACAGGGTGACACGAAAATTAAAATCTGGGGAGGGGAACATATTTTCCTTATGATGTGGGCTATTGTGATAGCCCGATGCTGGCTATGTACACTGCCGCTATCAACAGAAGCAGGCCAATACACACGGACACCGGCTACTGAGGAAAAAGCAGATGTGTGCCAAGCATCTGGACCTTCTGAAAACAGCGCCGTCTCACCAGCAGACAAGCAGTTTGAGGTTATGAAGGTTGACAAAGGGAAAAAAATATTTACCAAAATATTTTCAGAAAGACACCTTGTGTGAGCATAGGTGATACCAACACCTACTACTCTGTGTACGGTGAGAACTGGCCCAGCCTTTCTAGAGAATATTAGTTGGTCTCACAGTCAGAGGTGTGCACCTAATACTTCCCCAATGCGCTCATCCTCGGCAGCACCAATAAACTGAGAGGTGTGTATCTCCCAGAGAAATAAATAGACAAAAATCTCATTCTCTATGGACTTCCCTTTACAAACATGTTTACTGTGGTGTTCCAAGACAGCGGAACTAGCAAGAGGGCTCAGCAAGTAAGGAACTTGCCACCAAGATGAATGACCTGAGTTTTATCCTTGAGACCTGGGATGCACGTGGTGGAAGAAGAAAACTGGCTCCTTCAACTTGTCCTCTGACTTCCACCTGTGGAATGAGGTATGTGTGCCACACCCATGAGAAGTAAATAAATATAATTATGTTTTAAAGACCAATGGTGCTGAGTCCATCAGCACTGAACCACAAGCAAGTCTGTACACAGAGGACAAGATGGTCACCAGAGGTTAGGAAATGTCGGCAGAGGCTGTTCATTTGTTCCTGGCCCCTCAGACCCAAAATAACCATACAGAAACTATATTATTTTCAAATACTCTTTGGCCAATAGCTTAAGTGTTTTTCTAGCTAGCTCTTCTTTTTGTTTTGTTTTTTCGAGACAGGGTTTCTCTGTAGCTTTGGAGCCTGTCCTGGAACTAGTTCATGTAGACCAGGCTGGCCTTGAACTCACAGAGATCCACCTGCCTCTGCCTCCTGAGTGCTGGGATTAAAGGCATGCGCCACCACCGCCTGGCTTCTAGCTAGCTCTTATATCATAAACTAACACATCTCTATTAATCTGTGAGTCACCACAAGATCGTAGCCTACTGACAGAGTTTTGGCAGGTTCTAGCAGAGGCGTCTATCTTTTGTGGCAGCAACATGGCTTCTCCCTAGCTCCGCCAACTCTCTCTATATATATCTATTCCAGTCTGGCTATATTCTGTTAAGCCATTGGTCAAAAGCTGTAGGAGGAGACCGCTTGTTGGTCCTTGCTGCTTAGTCCCAAAATAATCACACAGAAACTGTATTTATTAAATCACTGCTTGACCCATTAGCTTTAGCTTCTTATTGGCTAACTCTTACATATGAATTTAACCCATTTCTATTAATCTGTATATCGCCACGTGGCTGTAGCTTACCGGGAAAAGTTCCAGCAGATGTCTGTCTCCAGTGGCTCCATGGCTTCTCTCTGACTCCATCCTTCTTTCTCCCAGCATTCAGCCTAGCTTTCCCTGCCTACCTAAGTTCTGCCTTGCTATAGGTCCAAAGCAGTTTCTTTATTCATTAATGGTAATCACAGCACACAGAGGGGACTCACACATCAGAAAGCAGCTTCTTTATTAACCAATGGCAATAAAACATATTCACAGCATACATTACCCCCCCACACACACAAAGGAAGCATGTCTGAGTGCTTGCCACTGGCTGAAGAATGAAGCCGGGGTCATAACCCTGAGTCTACACTGCCCTGTTACCTTCCATTGTGGACGTGTGCCGCAATGCTGCTGAGATAACAAAGAACAAAGAGGAAGGACTGGAGAAGAAGAAATGACATAACTGGAGACAATAGGGTATGTCTTAGCGATTCCAGATGCTCCACCCAATTTTATAATACAACCCACACCTGTGTTAGCAGGCTTCTCTAGAGGAACAGGGAAAGCAGAATGCTTTCTCCAGATGTAGAGGCTTCTGATTTTAATATCTCACCAGCTGCCTTCTATTTAGGAAAATCTAAGTTAAGCTATAGAGCACCCTGTCGTCCTTTGTTTGGAAAATATTCACACCAAGTCACCCACAGCCATTGCCATCCAGTTCAAACCATTTTTCAGTGACATGGGGTGCAAACATCATAGCTGCCAAATTGGAGCCAGTTGACCTCCATATCCCAACCTGCACCTCTGTAGGCATTTAACACCCATGCTGAGAAGAGGAGAAGATGACCATGCCCTTGTGCAGGTATGTTCCCTGAGAGTGGCGTCTACAGCAAAGGAGGGAGGATGATTTGCTACCTATTAGAAGGTGCTAATGAGCAAGAAGAAAATAACTGTTACTGGGACCTGTCCTGCCCCTCAGCCACCTGTGATGTTTAGATGCTGGAAGCTAAGAAACCTGTTTATACTGCCTCTCATAAAATGGACCAGTGGCTCCCCACGCAGACCTGACTCTATGGTGAAATTCCCGTAATGGGCTTCCTAAGAAAGTATGAAAAAATCAATTGCCTCATTGAGGTCAGGCTTGCGTATCCCTGTGGCAAAATAATCAAGTAGAGGTCAATCCACTGCTGTTTCATGAAAATTAAACAGCGCCTTCAGAACTCTGTCCCCTTGGATTAAAAGAGAAAAAGAGACGTGTTCCCCATTCAGTCACAGCTGGCTGTGTCATAGCCAGTCCCAGAGTGGGGGAAAAATCACAGGCAATAATACAGGCCCATAAGCCTCTCTTTCTATCTGTGCAGAAACAATGACAACGTAGGGTTGGCATGACATTTTTCACGCCACTCATCATTGGAACGGCCTATGAGGTCCAGGTCGCTCTTCCACTTTTGCCCTTGAAGCAAATACCAGTTGACCAGGGCAGTCCTCCTTTGCATTCAGATCCAGCACTTCCAAGGTGGAGAGGAGCCCTTTCCCCCACCTACCCCCCTCCTCTCATTCCAAACAGGCAGAAAGGCAAGGCAAGTGCTTGGCAGAGGGGGCAGGAGGAGGGCTCTTCTGTCCATCTTCCTCCCTCCCTCTCTTTCACTCTCCTGTCCTTCCTCCTCCACTTCCCTTTTCCCTCCCTCTATTCCTCCCTCCATTCCTTCCTCCCTCATTATATGTTTGTGTGCTCTCTCTTCTTCTGGAATCTTGGGTCTCTTAAGGGGATGTGCCTGTCTGTGTGGGTGATGGGAGGGGGAAGTAGAAACAACTGAAATCAGGAAATGTAGAAAACAACGGATTTTCCTGAGGCTAAAACATGAACTGGCTGAGGAAATGCCAGTGGCCTCCGGGTGAAGGTGCTGTGAGGCTAAATTCTAAATAAGAGAAGTATGAAGAGAAAGTGTCTTGGAAGTAGAGGAAAAAAGCAAGCAGAAAACAAATGAGGAGGAGTATCTTAGAGCCCATGGTGGGACACGATGAATTCTACCCCAATCCGCTGAACCTGTGGATGAGAGAGAATTCACATGGTCATGGTACTTACAGATCTGAGGACACTGGGAATTTTCAGATAGAGGAATAACCTGGACTACCCAGGTGGGGCCCAAATGAGACCCCACTATCTTGTAGAGGCAGACACAGCTGGGTCATAGGTGTGAAGGGCAGAAGGTGTGAAGGGCAGAAGATGTGAAGATGTCTCCCCGAGAAGGGAAGCCATGAAGCCCACAGCCCTGCTAGCAGCTACATCTGGACTCTCCCTGCAGAAGCAGGCAGCAAAGGTCTGCTGCTCTAGGCCCCTAAGTTGGTGTCTGTTAAAATGGCAGCAAAAGAAAAAATTCATTTTTCCAAACCCTAGCTAGAGAACTCTAGAAGGCCACAGGCTGTAAAATGGCAGAGAGCTGGTTAGGACCTAGAGATGCTAAACCTGTACACGACAGAGTGAAGTATAAGAACTTCTGATAGTAAAGGAGCATTTAGACTTTCTATAGAAAGTCAGACATCTAGAAAGCAAGATGCAAATGTCCCAGCCTGCAGTCCATTGTCTCTGCAGGTAGTTTTATTCCCGGGTCAGAAGAAGTAGGTGGGTCTGGAAGATTCTCCGGGGTGCCAGTCATCTTCCTGAGTCTGGGGTGTGCAAAAGAGAAGACTTCCTGGAACCCTCTCCATTCCCGTGAGCATCCAGTCAGAAATCTAACAGTCCCCAACGAAAAGCCTACAGTGGTCGGCAAACCCTGTCCCCTCCTTGTGGTCCACACAGCACGTGACCACTTGGTCCAGCCCACACTCACCCTTTGGCCCATCATCAAGAGTCTATGTCTGCATTTTGCACCTGGCTGACTTCAGTGTCTGCTCAGGAAGGGGACAGGTGGAGACGGGTCCTCCAGGAGGCAGATGCCTCTATGGTTTACGTTAATATTTTGGCTGTGATTCCCGAACCCTGATGGATTTAGCATTAATTCACAGCTTGGTTTGCATTGCTATTGCATGGGGGAGATAATAATTTTGTTCATAGCAACCAGTAGTAGGAAAGCTTCCCTACCTCCAGCCCTCCACCCGCCTACTAGCAATTTCACTTTACCCCATCCCAAGCTGCAAGTAGTTAGGATGTAGACTTCCTCTGTCAGTGGACTTTCCATGCCTATGAAGAAACACCTGATCACATGGCTCTGCTGCTCGGCTTCCGCATCACCACTGTGCATTTTGAGGAGAGCACGCGGCAGAGGAGGGAAGCCTGTCTACCCGAGGGCATCCAGAAAACAACGAGAGGGGCTAGCAGCCTTCCACTAGGCTGTACCTCCCAATCAAGCCTCCAAATCAAGCCGGTGGCTGGAGACAAGCTCTAACATCAGGGTCTCCAGGGACTAAGATTCAAACTTGTGCACTGATAAGTACTGGATGTAAATCCATCAATGTGTCACCAAAACGGTTTCTTTGTAAATGCTGTCTAGCTGTAACAAGTTACAATCTCGGGCCTCAAAAAGGGCTTTGAACCATAAAGGCAAGGACGGTCATAGAAATTCGGTTGGCTGGTTTTGCTCCAGTTTACACACAGAAACCTGCACAGATGAGGAGTTGAGAGAGCTGCTGGCACAACTCCCTGACACACTGCTCACTTGTCTCTGATCGTCCTTGAAATCATTCTTTTCTTATAACGGCAGAGAAGCTCTGGCCTTATTCTGACCCCTGAGTCATTTATTCAAGGCGTGTGTCCACCATACAGTAAAGATAGCTCATGCCCTGAACAGGCCCTGGAGGCCAAGGCCAGTGAGCCTACACCATAGAGGCAGGACAGCCTCAGGACTGGGGAGGAGCTGGCTTGGAGCTTTCTGCTCTAAATAACTTCTTTTTGTCAATTATCGACAAATGTCAGCTTTACACAGAATGCACAAGAACTGGATTATTTTAAGCTTTGTGAGAATTGTTCTATATTAAAAACAGAAACATGAGCAGAGTCATTACAGACAATGACACAATTTCTCAATCTACAAAGCTCTTTAAGTGAAAATAACCGCCTATAAAAAGAATTTAGCAGTTGAAGGACACGTTCCTTTGGCTTCTATTTCTTCTTGAAGAAACTTTGCTCTCATTTGAGAAAACAGCAAATGAGGTTAATTAGTATCAATGAGGAAAGAAAACCAGTACCTGAAACAATCACACTAATGATAA
Organism: Ondatra zibethicus; assembly: GCA_004026605.1. Lineage (NCBI taxonomy): Eukaryota > Metazoa > Chordata > Mammalia > Rodentia > Cricetidae > Ondatra > Ondatra zibethicus. The sequence goes on from PVIU01017527.1 coordinate 39,245, forward strand.
ACTATTAATTATCATTCGATAATTACATGAGTTAGGCTAGACTACAAAGTTTAATAAATTGGAGTTTCATCAATTGGGGCCTCTTTTCAGCTGAAACAAAGGCATGACTTAAGTCTAAGAAGGGGGCTTAGAAAACAGACTGTTACAACCCAGGAGATGAGGATGTGGTCTTCTCAAGAGAGCATCAGCAAGAAGGGATGCTCCCTACTGGCCTGCCTGACTACATGATGTTGCTGTTCTTGGCCTTCAGGCTGATGAACTTCCTGTTAAGTAACTTCTTTGTCAAGACACTTCTCCATGGTGAAGTGACTCTATTGTTCTCTCCTGATGAGCTGTATAATTTGAAAGAAGCTGGTTGCAGTCCTATGGGGAGTTAGGTTCTGTCTCTTTAAAGATAATTCCTCAAATTTTAACACCAAGACACCTGCAATGTCTGGTGTGAGGAAATTTCTATTCTCCCCACCACAGTCTCAAGATATAAGAAATAATTAATCATGTGCATACAAAATTTGGTTACCAACTAAGACACATTTTGAGAGGAGGGGTCCAGGGTTATACAACAGCCCCAAGGACCTAAATATTTGGTTAGTTGGTGATGATAAAGAAAGTTTAGTTTGAAGTCTCAAAAGTGAAAACAAGAACTTTGTCTGTCTGGATGCCGCACAGTCATTTCCTTGGGGGTCTGATATCAGTGGCAATTTGTTCTGAAATAGTCAGGACAACTCAATATTAATCAGATTCTGGACTGACTGGGCCTTGCCAAATGGGACTCTTTACCTGCATGTGATAAAGATTGAGACTATAACCCAGTTGAGGTCTTCGAGGCTCACAATGTGAAAGGATAAAAATAAATCCACAGAGACATCACAGACAGAAGGTAGGAATGCCGTGTAGTGCGCTGGCCATTGAAAGCAAGCTCCCACCACTTGTAAGAACGCAATCCTAATCTGGAAAGCTTCAGGACCAAGGCTAGCTGATTCTCACCGCACCAAGAGTTCTCACAAGCAGCCCTCCATTCCCGAGGACCGCTGACTTTAGCAGGACACCCGTGCCGTAAATGGTTCAACACATTGACTTAGTGACAGATTTATCAGGAACAGAGGAGCCTTCATGCTGAAATTCCATGTCTACACTTTACTAACTTTTTAAACAATGATTGTCGATATTTGAAATAGTATAAAATGTATTAGATTGTCACAATGTATCACAATTTTATTTTATTCTTGTGGTGTAGCTATGTCCTCCAAGATGGATATAGACCCCATTGTCTTGAAGAAAAGCCATGCTGACATACATCCTGCCCTGACAAGATCAGGCCGGTTAACATTCCCTGCAGATGGAGGACAAGGTCACAGACTCTCAGGACTCCAGAGGTCCTCATTAAGTCCTCCGGAGGCTCCAACTGCCACTCTACGGAAAGTAGCCTGAGAGAGACATCTTGGTGGCACAGCTCCCTGTGATTCACCCTAGCTCCTGTAAGTGACCCCAGAAAACTCACGGTTTCAGCACAGGGGACTTGGATAGTCTTTTCCTTGGTCTGCCATTGTCCTCTCTACTTAGAGAGACTATGTGTTTCTCTCTCTCCCCGAGGAAAAGCTATGAGATGTTCACACTATGTGCCCTAAAAAGAACACTGTTTAATAGCGAATGCACAACTTCTTAGGAACAAGCAACACACTTAACCATTTGCTTTAAAATGTTTGCCTCCATAGAAATATTTCATAATTTATAATCAGAATAAATTAAATTATACTGTTTTACTGAATAAAAACAATTGTTCATGTTTTATTATCTTGCCTTGTTTTCTCATTTATGGGATAAAACTTTTTTATCTATGAAGTTTAATAAAATATGGTTTATACTTGGTAAAATATACCCTTTCAGGATTTACACTTGTTGTTTAGAAAATAAGGACACACTATGCATTCCATTCTACACACATTCAATGAGAAACGATTGCCCTAAAAGATAAAGAGACTCTTTTCAGTTAGTGAAACAGTCCTAAAAATATTGTGGGGCTCGCTGCGGCAGACCCTCATGAGAAATGCCAAATTCTATATATTTAAAAATAAAAAGCCTAGTCATAATTAGATTTACAAAATGGCTGTAAAGAAGACACTGCCTCTCAGTTGCTTCAACTTCCTTAATTAAGAACTCAGGTGACTGGAAAATTCCTTTTGGCGTTAGAGATGTGTGTTCTTGTTGTCCCTGTAAGCTCTTCCTTCCTGTGTCAATCAGCTGGATCAGACCATCTTCCTCCATCCTCCACCCTGATCAGACCATCTTCCTCCATCCTCCACCCTGATCAGACCATCTTCCTCCATCCTCCACCCTGATCAGACCATCTTCCTCCATCCTCCATCCTGAGCAGACCATCTTCCTCCATCCTCCACCCTGATCAGACCATCTTCCTCCATCCTC
>PVIU01017528.1:0-41623 GCA_004026605.1 Ondatra zibethicus
GTGGCTCTTTCCGGAGCGGTGCACACTCCTTTTTGAGACAGCATCCCTCACTGAGATCTGGGTCTTGCTGTTAGTCTGTGTTGGATGGGCTCTGTCTGTCTCTGTTCTCAAGCCCTAGGGGCACAAATATGCATCATCATATGTGGCATTTTAGGTGGGTGCTAGGGAACAAACTCAGGCCCTCCTATTTTCGTGCACTTTTATATGCAAGAAAATACATTCATATTTCCGAGATGGCTGTGTATTTGGAACATACTATCCACTTTTTTTTTTCTGAGTTCACTTTTAATCTACTTCTTCAATTTACTTCTCAATTATGGCTCTATAGGAAGGAACTTCTAAGTAAATTTTAGAACTTTTTTTTCCTCATTCTCTGTTTATATAGCTTATTTCTGAATTTCTCTGTGGAGAAAGCAAACCCAGGAAAAGTCAAACTACACATGCTACTCAGATGCTGGCGGAATAGTTCTTTCACGTACGGTATTATAGAAACGGATGTTCCTGGAACCAAAGTCATAGCAGATCTTTATTATATTTCTGAAAACATTTGTTTCCTTAATTATGTTTCAGAGAGGCCATTTTCCCTAACTCTTTCAGATAATGGATCACACTGTACGATGTCACCTCCACTTACAGCACTCATGCATCACTCCGCTCTTCATGGCGAAGCTGATCAGAATGGATGTCGCCGGAGAAGAAATGACGCGCTCTCATTAAAAACAGGCATGCTGCCGGCTTGTTTTGTAAATTCCTCTAAGGTAGGTGTACCAGCTGGAAAGTTGTTTTGCACATGGGTGTATTATGGCAAGGCTCCCCATGCAACATTGCTGGACTTAGGGTTTTTCTGAAGGAAACTTTCAGATTTACTTAATTTCTCCCCTAAGATCATTAAGCACATCTGTAATTCAGCTCTCTCCTCAGATCCACTTTGGGCTTGAAGATTCAATCTATTCCCATCCTCACCTCCAAGTAGTAAAATATATGTGTTTTTAATTGCTCTTTAAATTTCATAAACCAAAATAACATATGGTTGTTTACAAAGATCTAATTAGCACATTTACCTAAATATGCTTTCATGGTTCTGAAGACATTAAAATTAAAATGCAAATTATAATATGGATATGAGAACTGAAGGAGGATAATTTTAACCAGAGTGCCTGCAGGCAGATGATTTTCTTGCTCCCAGCTTGCCGGTTTGAGTGTCCTGCCCTGAAGGAAGAAGGAAGAACTATTATCTCCAATCAGAAGTCTACATCCTATGGCTGCATAAGACATTATTGAAATATCTTTAAAACTATATTTAAAGATATAGTATTCATATAGCAAAGAATTGACTTAGAAAGCCAGCATGATTACTACCCCAAAAGAAACCAAAACATAGAGAACCAACATCAAGGAAGATGAAAACCCAGTTCTTGGAATAATCCTAACATGGTTATTATTTCAGATAAGTCCAAAAATATTTTCTAGAGAAGATCCATCCACTAAATATTTTCAAAATCAACTAAGAGATGGCTATGGTGGTACATACTTATAGCTGTTATCCTCCAAAGGCGGAGGACGGAAATCCCTGGGAATTTGAGACCACCTATGATATATTATAAATTCTAGGCTAATTCAGTGCTACAGAGTTAAACTACATTTCATAAAATTAACTAATTGAATAATTAACTCGTGTATTTAAAAACAAAGCCTTTTAAGTAGAACCCATATCCGTTATTGCTAAAGTCACCAAGGAGGTCATGATCCTAGGGGAAAACCTACTTCTAATAGTCTGCTGAAGGAACATGGTAATAAATTGATTCCTCATGGCATCTAGCTATACCCATAGATCAGCGCTTCACTCAACCCTCATCAGAGAAGCTTCTTCCTGCAGAGATGCACAAATGGACAGTGCACAGAGACTGAGAGACTTTTGGAGCACTTTCAGGAAGTAGAAAGATGGATGGTAAGAGCCAGAGGTGATGGATGACTCCATGGGAAAGAGTCTTCCAGACACAACAGGACTGACGCATGATGTGTAAACCCAGAGACTGAGGCAGCACGTATAAGACTGCACAGGTTCAAACCAGATGGAGTCCTAGCACTGAGAGAGGGAAGTGAACATGGGATCCCACCCTTAATTACAGTCATGAAGCTGACTGTAATTGATTCTCGCTGGGAAGGAGAAAATCAGTTTTCTTCAGGAGTGTCCCTGAGTACATCGAGCACACTCTGGGGCAGGCCACATGCCCATGAGTACTTGGATGACACAAAATGGATTCTGCATTATTTTTTCCATATTTTGACTCGTCTCATTTTGTTTTAGCCTATTTTGTTTGTTATATTGGTATTTTGATTGTTTTGATGCATGTGTGTGTATATGGTGTGTGCATGTGTGTGTGTGTGTTTGAAAGAGAGAAGGAGAAAATAGACAAAAGTTTGGTGAATATGGAGTTCCAGAGGATCTAAGAGGAGAGTGGGTGGAATGATCAAAATACGCTGTGTGGAAAAATTAATAAAAATAAACAAAGTCAACTAAAATTAGAGTCCAATACTAGGAAAGTGCAAATATTTGGAAGTCAAGATATGCAGATTCTTCCCACTATTATGTCCTTATTAGTCATACAAAATAATGAGTTCCACTAGGGTACGTTTTCTGCCTCCATCTCTACCCTCTATTGCTCCCACTAACTCCTTTCCTCTTCTCAAAGAGTGTCCTATCTACTTTTTTGTGGAGGACCAGAGTTTGGATAGGGCTCATGGATCATCCTGAAAAAGGTTCAGGTTCAGACAGACCAAGATAGAGAAGACCCATCAGTTGGTGGGTAAGACTAAGGATGTGGTCTGTTGCCAAATTTTTATATATACCTTTGTATATATATTATTTGCATGTAAATATTAATATAACATATACAATATATATAATTAGTTGTAGATTATATACGGTTATGATATCTAGACTATGTAGTACTAATACAAAGAAATATAATTGATTTCAAAGGGAGAATGTATGAAAATTGTCCTTGTATCTAGCAGGTTTGAGAGAATTCCTCATAATAACTAATACTAAATACCTAATGCTAAATGCTTTACATTCTCCCATCTGCTCCTCCCAATGCCACGAGGAAACGATGTTAGTCACTGTGCTTCCGACTTTCTAGTACAGATGTGATGCCTGTAGCCCTCGCTTTGTACTTTCTTTATGAGTGGAAGGACTATGTGGAAGCAGAAGACAGGAGGCACAGCTAGAAAAAGGTAGTGTCAGCATCCATTGGCCAGGTAGAGGGCTAACTGTTGTCCATGAGTCTCATCTCGCACGGGGGAAGGGGAATGATGGTTACCTAAATACCATCATGTCTACAGGCTGAGACCCAAGCTTGGCAGGGGCGTGGGCACGATGATGCTTTGCAGCTTGATGAGAGGTGTGGAGCCACCCTTCTTACCTGCCTTGTCAGCTACAAAGTCTATCTGAATGTCCTGTTACGATCTGACCTGTGTTCTTCCCAAAACACTCTCTGTATTCTAAACCCTGTGCCAATATTCATTGTATGTGTCAACCTGGCTATGCTTCAGGGGTATCTGTGCAGCATTCCAATCCCTACAGCAAGTGAAGATAACTCCTATTAATCCAGGGACATCATCTGTCCCACAAGAAACTGAGTAAATAAGAGAGAGCAGAGGAAGAGAGAATTTTCCTCTGTCTATCTGGGATATCCAACTTTTCCTGTTCTCAGATACCAGTATTTGTGCTTTCAGGCCTTGGAACCTGGGCCAGAGCTTTTCCAGGGGGATAGAATGTAGCTAATCTGTTGTTTTCATTGCAACTCTGATGAACATGCCACCATATCTGGCATGTTCTTTTTTTTCTATCTGAAAATCGAATCTTTATAAATGTAAAATTAAGCATCTCCAAATATACCCACCATGAATTTAGGTTAGGACCCAAATACTACTGCCCCTATGAGAGCTACATTGAGACAGCAGATTTTGTGAGGATGGACTCCTGGGAAGAAGGGAGAGGGCCTGGAGCCATTGGAGGCCAGAGGACCAAGTATGTAAGGATTGGAGCCTTTGAGGAGCTCACCACTGCCAGCCTCCTGATACTGAAACCAGACTCGCTCTACTGGGACAGGATAAATTTCTTTTGTTTTAAGGTACCAAGCTTGTGGTGTTACTGTGGCAGTCATGGAAAAATATAGACAGCTGTCCATGTTAAAGATCTGTGATAAAACTGTTAGGAAAAAACAGCTGATCATGCACATTTTTATTAATGTACTCTGAAATCAGGAAACTCTGAAGAACAAATGAACATGGGCTTTGCATTACCAACTAACCAGAGGATCACAACTTTAATAACAACAAGACAAAACAAATAAACAAATAACTGAATTTGGTTGGGAAAACACAGAGTGGCAACTCATAGTTTATTTACATTTTGGATTTACATTTTGGAATGGATTTTATGGACGAGTTCCATCTAACACTGTAAATCTCTTTATCATATCAGAATGAAGATAACTACTTGAACTTTACTGTGTTGAAAAACTACACAGAATAAGTTATATCAAAGATTATGGTTTCTAATATTTGAAACTCAGAAAGGCATATTGAACTGCTATCTGTAAGAATCACTTCATAAATAATATCACATTGTTATAATGTCATGCTACATTTTTTAACAATGGAATAAGAACTATCTTTATAAGGAAGAACACTATTAGCCCATCTTCACATTGCCTGTAGCTTTAAGCATTTTTAGAGGCAGAAACTAGAGTAATAGCAGTTTGCAAATGAAGTGGTTTGTAAATTGTTTCCTCCCAAACAAAACAACAACTTAAAAAAATGCCCTCTAAGGAGAGATGAAACTGTAAAGTCTTTCATTTGGCATTCAGATGTTGCTGGGTATGTCTTCCACAAAAATATATACATCCTCCACTGAGGCTACATCTTTCCACCCAGATCCTTCCTTCTGTATACCTATCCATTTGGTACGTGTAGATGGTCTCATGAGACTTTGATGCAATATCTACTCTCTCTTTCCATGTCTAACCTACAGTTTAAAGTTTCCTTCAGAATATTAAAATGAAATAGTTTTTCATTTAAAATGTATTGTTTACATTTTGTTTCAGTTTTGATGTTTGAGGCAGACTATGTCATCTGTCTTGACCTTGAACTTCTGCTCCACCTTGTCTCCACTTCCCAAGGGTTGGGATTACAGGTGGGCTCCACTATGCCCAGGTACATTATGGAATATCCTTCTATCAAGCAGGCACTGCAGACTAAAGAAACACATTTACAATAATAGTGTGCAGACGTATTTGTTATCTATCTTATTATTTAAACTAATAAATTTTAAAAATTTTCAAAGCCTCAAGTGACTATGACTATCACCAACCATGTGTTAAAAATTCGTTTACTTCATTTAGAGAGCACTACAAGTGTCCTTTGTTCCTCATCTTTTTAGAAAAGGGACTCTGATTTTTTTTCTTTTTTGAGTTTGGTTAGTGCCACCCTCAGGTCGCAGCCATCAGCACCACTTAATTTAGGTTCAACTGGAGGTAGGTAAAGCAGCCAGTTGAAGAGAGGAGGACATGCAGACAGTGCCTTCTCAGTGGGGTACCAGGATAATGAGATCATTTTTGTCTCATATTGCTAGGAGGCAGCATGCCATGGTAGCTTAAAGAAGATGAGCTTGAGATTCACTCAAACTTAATCCAAACTGCTGACTTGCCCTCTCCAGGGATAATTACGTCATCACTCTTAGCCTCACTCTTTTACTTGGCTGAAAAAAATGAGCATAGAAATGTTGCCTGTTGTATGATGTATGTCCACTCAAACTGAATGACGCCACACATTCTTACAACTTGGCTTTCTTCTTTTGGAAAAACAACATGGACAGAGGAACTGGAATAGTGTAGTTGAGATCATGACCACGGTACCTCATATAGACTAGATAGAATGCAGAGAATGTGAAAATTTGGATTATTGCTTCACGTGGAAACATTGCATGTTATTGGCAAATGTGACTGAAACCCACAGATTCCTAGTCTGATGAAGGAACCGCCTTCTTATAGTTTCTTATGATAAAAAAAAAAAGAGGGAGAGGGGAGATGGTTGAGTGAGTGATGTGCTTGCTGTGCAAAGGCCTGAGTTTGATTCTCTAGCACACATGTAAAAAGCCAGGCATGCCATCACATCTATAACTCCAGTGCTGGGTAAGGGGCAGAGGAAAGACAGGTGGTTTCTGGGGATTCAATGACCAGCTATTCTAGCTGACACCCTAGGCTTCTGGTTTACTGAGTGACCCTGTCATAAGTAAGTAAACAAATGAAAAGGTGGAGACATACATATCATGGAAGGCATCCTCTCATAAACCTCTAGAATCCACTCATGTCTGCATGAAGAACACACACATCAACACATGTATTACAGCCCCCCCCACACACAAAGCTGTCTCTACTGATGCCTGCTGTCCATTTTCATAGGCCCACCCAAAGAACCTGTGGCTGGAATGAGGATGCTTTTGATTTTGTGAATTCAGGATTAAACTTGGCTTTCAGGAATCTTGAATCTAATTTGCAATCAAATAAACGCTTTGAAATACTATTTTTTTTTGAAATAGAGAAAGCGATGTTGCGAAGGATCAAATAAAAGAAAAAAATCATTGCAAATAAGGATGGCCTTGTATCTACCATAGATTTACAAAAGCTGCTAGACAGAGCTTCCTCAGAGCAGAAGGGCAATGTTCTGAAGCCTGGAGCCTACCTAGCAATCTAATAGGTCTGGTTCCTCTACCCCAACAGGGAACTGACAATAAGAACAAAGAGGGAGTTCCCTGAGTCACCATTTTGTGAAACCATTTATGCTTTCAATACCTTCCAAATGATTTCTGGGAATTCAGTTTTAACTTTCTTGAACAACAGTTTCCAAATTCTGCTAATTTGAATTGAAAGGCTAGAATTTCTAAGGAGGTCTTTGTGCAAAAAGCCTGTGAAAGTGGGTTGTAGATGGCTTTTTCTATGACTTTACTCTTTCTTTGGCTGTCCTGTCAAAACAATACAGATTTACAAAGTGCAGCACAGTGTTTTGTATTTTTTATATTTGAATACATAGACCATTTTTAATCATTGATATCTGGGCATCAGGATCATAGTTATGTCTAAGTGACTTTATACAAAATTGGCTTAATATTTTAAACTTGTAACACTCTGTCCAGGAATATACTCCATTATAATATCACATACTCCCTTCAATAACTTTATTCTGATGTTTTAAGTGCCTTGTGTTTTTAGATATCAGAATGTCCAGGTCTGATGTAATTTTACAATAAATCTTCTACAAAAAGGAGGTTTAGTGTCTCAGGGAGCTTCCCTGTTTTGGGAGAGAATGGCTTCATTTAGACAGCATCTTCAAAAACGTGTGTGATGGTTCATGAGCTTAAGTTTAAAGAGGTGGTCCGGAAAGCTTCTATAGCTTATTTTCCAGTACAAACACACACTCACCCATTTATTCAGGGACATCCCTTTAATTCTCACCAACCTTCCCTTCAGATCTCCACCCCACCACAGGAGTCAATTAATGGGTGAAGAGTATAATCCTTGAGGCCTGTGTACTTGGGACTGTACTAGAAATCTTTAGATTGGGTCATAATTTCATATAATAGAAACTAGTGTCCTGTATGTAACTATTTTGCTTATGGAAACAATTTGGGAGGCATCTTATGGTTCACTCCACTCTTAGGAAATGTAAGTTATATATAAGAAGGTCTAAAGGTCAACTTGATTACTTTAAGCAAACAACCTCATCGTCTTTCACATGAGCATCAGTAGATCTCAACTTTTCTTCAGCTAGTTCAGAAGATGGAGTTCTTTGTCTGCAGCTGAATGGCATCTTTTCTCACTAACTGTTCTATGTCCTACAGTGTGTTTGTGAAGGTCAGGGAAGTCTAACCCAACCCTTGTCTTTATGGGCTCCTGATCCATATTCCCTGACTCAGCATATCAGCTGACAAGTGGAGAACCATACGGACATCCCTACAGGCATCCCCACACAGAACATCCCCATTTAGGACATTCCCACGCTGGTGTGTTAAGATAAGGGCTTTGAGTCCTCTCTATTGCCCCTGTCATCTATTAAGGAGTGGTTTGGGAAACATAGACCCAAGACCTCAGGTATCAAGGCAAAACAAACAAACAAACAAACAAATAGAAACACAGCACCTCAGAAAATTCAAGATTGTACAAATTGCTTAATATATTTTCATTATAAAATAGATGATATATTACCACATGCATTTTAAAGATGACTATGTAACTTATAAATAACACTCTTAGTCAGAAGCTTCTAATAACAGAAGTTTCAAAATGGAGAAGGAAGGATATGGAAAGAGTGATATATCTTTAAAATGATCAGAGAGCGGGGAGCATAGACACCTCCATATTGTGGTGGGAGCACAGTGGAACCAGAATCATATAACTACTGCTCTTTCTGCTCCACCATAAAGAGAGGCTACACGGTAAGAGAAGAGGCACTCATTGTATTTGGATTTTGGTGGAGAACAGTGCTTACTTTATAATAGTGAGGAAATCTCAGGAGATCCTATCCTGGCAGATGTGATAATCATCTATATAAAGACAGCAGCTGGGGTCTAAGAGTGGACAATATAGATGCCACCAGGAAGGGGGAAAAGGTGCTCAATTTCCTAATGGGAATAGATATGAGTGGGAACCTGAGTCTTATCCAGGCATCTAGAATCACCTTCCAGGACAGCAGACAGAGAACTGATCTGGAACCATTGACTAACAGTGAAAAGCCCACTGTAAACACACACCCCTAAGGCCGAAGTAAGAATTTTCACCCAACAGGAATCAAGAAGCAGGAAGCTGGTGGCACATGGTGAATGAGTGGGGGTGTGTGTTTAATGATGGTCCTCAAGAACCTTAGTGCATGGTCTTTGGCAGAGTGATTTCACTTGAAAACTCAATCTGAAGAAAATTAAACACCCATGCAAAGATATGGCTTCAGGCTGCTAATTTTAACATTATAATAAAGGTTTCTGAAGAAATATTGAGATAATAACATTTGTGGCACAGAGGCGTTTTTATTTATATTGAACATTTTCCACTGCATTTTTTTTTAAATTGAGTAGGGAGAGGCTGAGGAAAACACTCCTTTGTTCAGGAGAGAGTTCAAACAGGAAGAAAGGTCCAATATAGTCACAGAAGACAATGGTAGTAATTATCCCCAGGAGGTAGAATTCCAACAAATTTTTATACCTGTCATCTACATAGGAGAAGGGTGCTTCAGCCATGCAATAGCATCAATATGGCTGCTGAAACAAGGCCTGAACAAGGACAATGCCAGCTGATATGCCAAAATGAATCGACAAAATTGCACAAGGCACCCATTCCTAAATAAAGATGGACAATCAATTAATGGCTCCCAAGAGAGGGAAAATCAGTTTTCCTGGAACCACTACTTGGTTGTCCAATCTTAGGTGGTCATCCCCTGAAACATACAGATATAAACAATACTGAGTGGATTTAGCAAGATCATATGCATATATGTAACAATATATAAGTAACAATAATAATTAAAGGAAAAGAAAATGATAGAGGTAATATATGAGAGTAGAAAGAGAGGTAGGAGGTAGAGAAGGGAGACAGTGGTCAGTGGAAGGCAGAATATAGTAACAGATGACAGGGTAGTCAAAGTCTGTTATATACATGTGTGAAATAGAATGAAATCAAACTAGTAAATGGTAATAAAAATGGAAAAACCAAACCATCATATTTGTTTACTAAACTTAGTTTCTCTCTTTGGTTTGAGGTTTCTACTTTACTTTCCTATAGTTACTTAAGTTACTTGCTTTGACAAGTAATATTTTAGAAAACAGCTAATATCAGCATATATTTGTGAGATGGTTCAAGTTGGTATAGATACACTCAAGTGTTGACAAGTAAACATTATAATGAAACTCTCCTATTCTGCCAGTAGTGATATAAATTTGTATGGTATCTGTATGTAAACATATCTGTATGCATACATATACTTGACAAATGTTTGTAAGAGATTCATGCAAATGTTTACTACGGCTCTGTCTGGAAAACCTTCAAACTTAAAGCAACACAGATGAAACAGAAGACAAACTAGAGTACACTGAAGTGCACATCAATAAGAATAAGCGGTGCTGCTTCTTCTCTGGATAAGCTTGTCAACTTTAATAGTGAGCAACATAAACTAGGCATAAGAGAGTCCACAGAGTGCTTTGTGAAAGAGCATATACTATACACCTATGCAAAATTCAAAACCAGGAAACTGAGCCTGTAGTTTCAGATGGCTACAGTAGGGATAGAAATTGCCAGAAAGTATTGTAAGGGTCTCTACTGGGGTAGAGGTAAAGTCTCTTCTCTTGATCTGAGTACTGATTACACGAATGTACCTACTCTGTAATGAGTAATCAACCCATGTATTTGTGGTCTGTCCCATAATAAATTGGACTTTCAGAGAAAGACTGGTTTCTGGTTGGCGAAAAGAGAAGTGTGGCCTCTAGGCATTTGTTCCTTGTGGGGGTGGGATGAGAGACTTACAGACCACTGCAGTATTTCTTAAGAAGTCTGGGCCTACAGCCAGAGAGAACTAGATGTGAGTCTCTGTATTACTACTTCTAACTGTATAAACTACAGAGCGTGCTTGATGAGCCCAGAGATAGAGGCAGAGGCCAGACTGCGGAGGACCTTGCAAAGACAAGATAAGGATTCGTGGCTTTTTTGGAAGTGTGATGGAGAACTGTTCTATTAACAGTGCAGACCCAAAGAGATTTTACAGGAATAAAAGAACAATGTGAGCTCTACTGTAATGATAGTAACAACAGTGTTCCAAAGGAATCACTTACTGTCCCTGCTGCAGCATAGCCTTATCTTTAAGGAGAGAGGACTGAAATAAGTCCTGAGGACATATTCTAATTGTGATAGAAAAATGCAAAAGGATGTGGGGAAAGCAACAGAATAAAATCTCAAGACACGTTTTTGAGGCAGATTCTACTTATGTAAACTGTTATCCACTGAGCAAAAACCATAGAAGCGGGTGACCTGCTGTTAGGGGCTGAGAGCAAATACATTTCTGTATTCTCTGGATTATCCCCAAAGCAAAACAACACAGATAAAGAGTGTTTTTAAAAAAGATTTATTATTATTTTATTTTTAATTTTGTGTATGTGTGTATGTGTGCCTGTATATGGATGGGTGTGTGCGCCTATGCACAGGCAGATGTGTGCCTGTGTATGGGTGTGTGTGTCTGTTTATGTGTGTGCGTGCCTGTGTATGGGTGTGTGTACCTTTGTATATGTATGTGTGTGCCTGTGTATGGGTTTGTATTCCTGTGTACGGGTACGTGCATGGGACTGCAGGTGACTGTGGAGTCAGGAAGAAGGAGTTGGATTCCCTAGCGCTAGAGTTACAGGTGCTACCCAACTCAGATTATGGGAACCAAACTCATTCTTTGTAACAGCAGTAAGTGTTCTTAACTCCTGGGGCCTCTCTCCAGCCAGCACCACTCCATCTTAAAAAGAAAAAAAAAGTAGCAAACAAGACCAAGACATCTCATCATACTGCCACTAAGACAAGGATCTATTTCATATTCTCCCAGTGTTGGCAAGGACCTAAGTCTTCCAGCATTGTTTGTTGGCCAGATGACCAGAAAGCAGTTAGGTGAAATACTGTGTTCTTATTTGGTCATATTCACCTAAAAATAAACTGGGATTTTTAATTATAATCATAAAAAACTGAAATACTCAAAATATGAAATAAAAATCTACAAATATAGTAGACCCTAAGAATCACCTTTTTTTCTGTATGAACTGCTGAGTAACTTGATAATTAAATATGTATATATTTACTTTATATTTTATATTTAATATAAAACCTCATTTGTTTTGGTACAATTACAGACAGAAATGAGTTGTTCCCTAACATCTCTCTGTCATCACTTCACATATTAAAATCCTATGACCTCACCACGCTCCCCTAATCAAATGCATGTATTGAAGTCCCCCATGCTAGTACCTCAGGTTGTGACTATGTTTGGATATAGAAGAATCTGGTCATCAGGTTAAAATGAAGTCACTAGGGTAATCCTCTCTCACCCAGTATGACCTGCTGTCCTCACAAGCGAAGAAATATGACTGTATGCCGACCCAGAAGGAAGACCACATGATGACCCTGGGGGAGACAGTTATCACTAAGAGAGGCCTCAGAAGAATAAAACTGCCAGCATCTAGACTTCTGATCCTGGGGAAGTGTCTACAGAACTCTGAACATTGCCACCAGTAAAGTCACCACCACTCAGTCTTTTGACAGCAACTGTCTTGAAGATCTACAAAGTTCAGGATGACTGGGAGGTTGTCACTGCAGTGTCAGAGAGAGAGAGAGTGTATGGATTGATTGCAGTCCCTTCAACTTCCCCAGGGAATAGGACCAGCATGCTAGAACTCACCAGAACCTTTCTTTTCTTTTTTTAGTGACATCATATGACTGGCAACAACTACCCAATGACAGTTTTTGAGCAACAAAATGTCAAATAGTGTTACTTGAACTGGCCAATATAAGATTTAAGACTTTTTTCTCTCCTGCATGTAGGAAAGGAAATGTAATAATGAATGTTACTAGTTTTCCTAAGCCTTCAAGGCAGCTACTTTTCAATGTATGGTTTCAGTCAAGGGACACTAAAGCCACATGTTTTAAAGAAGGATAGTTGTTTTTGAAGATGGCACATTGGCTTGTAAGGTAAAAGATGTGATGCTAGCTGCTAGCTTGTTAGGACTAATGTCACAGTGCATTGCACAGCAGGTATCTTAAGCAGCAAACATTAATTTTCTCAATATTCTTGAGTCTGGAAGTCCACCATGAAGCTGCTAGCAGGGCTGGCTTTCCCTGGGAATTTTTTGACTCCTAGATGGCTACTTCCTCTCTGTATCCTCATGTGATCATCCCCTCTACACATGGTGCTGTTTCCTCTTGTATAAGGACATCCTGGATCACAGTGCCATCTGCATGACCTCACATTTTACTACAATAACCCTCAAAAGGTCATTTGAGTCACATTCTCAGGCACTGAGAGTCAGTGGTACAACATATAAACTTTAGGGCTTTGAGTTTTAACCCAGAGTAAGTATCCACCTCAATAAAACCAACAGGTGGACAGGAGATGACTTGCAGGGTAAAGACACTTGCAAACCTGAATTCGATATCCACAACCCACTTGTAAAAGGAGAGAAGCATCTCCTGCAAATTGTCTTCTGGCCCCCACCCATATGCTGTGGCCTGGGGCACCCACACACCCACATGCTAGATAAGTACATAAATGCATAAAACATTTTTTAAAGTTCACCAGTTCAGTGTGTGTGTGTGTGTGTGTGTGTGTGTGTGTGTGTGTCTGTGTCTGTGTGTGTATGTGTGTGTGTGTTTATATGCGAATGAGCACAAGGTGTGTGTGGGCTGTATAAGGGGTATGTGTGTGTGGGCATAGACATGTGTGTACTCTCACAAAGTGTGTCTGTGATGAAGGAGTAGGACTTATTTTAATACTTTTAACTTCCATAATTTCTAAGCCTCAGGAAGCATGTAATGCTATTTTAGCAGAAAGTTTTCTCTCCTGTGTTGTTATTTAAGGGTCAGAACTCATGCATATGGAGATAATACTGGCATTATTCAGGATCAGCCTTTGGCCTTTCAAAGATGATCCTGTTTTCCAAGTGTATTTGCTCGAGAATTGGAACAATCTTGGAGAATTGGTTACCATTGATTTTGAAAAATGAGTTAGTTCACACTGACTCTCCTCTAAGCAATTCTGTGTCCAAGTGGCACACAGACATCTCCTGGGTGGCCTGGCCTGCTGACAGAAGCTGGCCTCTCCGCTGTAGATCATGTTCTTCTAGGCCCATCAGGACTATTCCCTCAGAAGCTGGGGTAACTCTACAGGGATTAGGAAGTGACAACTGAGCTTCAGGAGAGTATATTGCTTACCCAGTGGATACAAAACAGTGTGTGAACCTCTGTCATTCTCTGCATACTACAGCGCTTCCAAAGTCTTTTATGGCCTTTATTATTCAATAGTGGAGGGGGTTTCTGTCTTTTATTCCTTCTACTACTTATAGTATGCTTATGATTATCACATGGTCACATGACTATATCCCAGATAAAGTTCGAAGTTCTTTTTTATGGCAATGATGGACTAGCAAGATGGTATCACAGCTATCATGAAGCTGACATTCTTGACACCCAAAAAAGATGAGAAGGCTTAAGGCATGTTACTATTATTCCTTCTATATTCCAAAAAGAAATAATAGCCTCTGAGTGATTTACCAATGCATAGCTTCTAAATCAATGTGCTTTATGACATTTTTATTCTTGAGAGTCATTTTTTATTATCAATTTCATGGGATTTAGAATCAACTTAGAAAAAGTGTGCAGGTTTCTGAGTGATTATCATTTAGATTAGATTAATTGTGGTAGAAAGAGCCATACTAAATGTGTGGACATCATTCCATAGGATATAGTGTCAGTCCCAGACTTTGTGAAAGGAGAAAGAGAGCCGAGCAGCAGTGTTCACTGCTCTTGGCTTCCTGATTGGAGATTCATTATCCATGGCTGCCTCAAATTCCTACTGCTATGTTGGACTTTACCCTTGAACTATGCCAAATTAAACTCCTCTTTCCTTGTTTTTGTCAATTATTTTATCCCAGAACTATGTAAATTGTTAAAATTAAAGAAAAAATTACAGGACTCAGGCTCACTAGACCTAAAATTTTATGTACAAGTATAAGCATATTCTTATTTTTATATGAATATATTAAATATAAATATACAAGTGTAAATATATGTTGTATACTTATGCACATTTGTGTATAATGTATATACTCACATAAAACATTAGCTTTAAATTATTTTATTGCTATACATTGTAACTTCTTTAGGAAAATGAGAAATTTACATTTGTTTAACACTATATCAGTGTCTGAATGACAAAACATACTTGGCCAAATAGATAAATGGACTGAGTTTTCTTGCAGACAACTTAAAGTGAGAGTATATATTCAGCAATGCATTGTATTGTATCATTCAGTAATATTTAGTAGATATTCAGAAACATTTGCATGAAGATTTGATTTGTTATATGATACATAAATAAATTAATTAATAATTCTCCATCTAGAATAAAATGATTGAAAGCTGGTATATGAGATGATGGGTTATTAATTTGTCTGACTATAGCATTCATTTCACCATGCATAAATAACCAAAACATTCTTTTGGATATCATAAATATATAAGAAAGAAGTGAAATTAATATGTTGAAGACATATTGATCTTCTCCTGGATTCATAATAACTAAGATATGGAAGCAGCCTCAGTGTCAACAAAAGAATAAAGAAAATGTGTCATTAAACAGTAGGAAATGATCGAGTCACAAAAAGACAAACTCTTTTCAGTTGTGACAAGATGGATGAGTCTGAAGTATTTATCAGTAAAACAAACCAGCCACAGAAAGACAGTTACTGAGTAAACTTACTCATAGGTGAAATTGAATTACTCTGAAATCATGTAAGTAGAGAACAGAATGTTGGTGAACAGGGCTTGTGAAGGATGGGAGAGGGACAGCTGGCAAAGATTAGTCAGCAGGTATAAAAATGTAATTAAGTAGGAAGAATATCTTCCAATGCTCTACTGTACTGCAAGGTGGCTAAAAGCAATACTGTATTCTTCAAAACAGCTGCAAGAGAAGATTTGGTTTATTTTACTACAAGGAAATAATGAACATTAAAGATGATGACATGCTGATTATCCTGATTTGGTAATTACAAATGCATCAAAACATCATGGGTTTATACAATTATTATGTCAACTAAAGTTAAAACAAAAATGCTAAACTATTTTTGTAATAATGATTGCAAATGGTATGTAAATTGGTTCTCACAGGCTACTACTCAAGACGAAGACATAATTGAAAACTGTTTCTTATAGGCAGCAATATCTTGGCCATGTTGCCTTTAGGAACTAATGTGTCTATTATAGATTCTGAGGGAAATAATAAAGATGATCTCATCTCCAGTGCAGACAGAAGTAAAGGACCCTGCTGGTACAATATCTCTGGGTTTTCACAGTCCATTCCTTGATTCATCGGACTGTAATTTAGTGTTCATTGGAGAAACAACTCTCCTTGGTGCAAAATCCTCCCTCTAGACAAAATAATGTTTTCTTTGTGACAAACAGTACATAAGAATACTGAAGAAATAAAAACATACCAAAAGATATTAGAGTCTTGCTGCTCAAATAAACCTAATCTGCTGATTCTCCTTGCTTGTATTGTTTTGCAGGCTAAGTTTTTTTTTTTTGTTTTTTGTTTTTTTTTTTTTGTGTGTGTGTGATTAAAAGTTAGAGGAAAATAGTTAGATTCTTGTTAAAAAAAAAAAAAACCTCCCATTACTCTCTTTTTGACACAGCTATTGTACCCACAAACTCACAACAGGTCTAGTTTCTGGTTCAAGACCTAAAAACAGTTAAGCCAGCCACAATTCCCATACAGAGGTTGGGAATGCTCTCTGGCCTTCGTTCTACTGAGGAAGCTATTTGCAGTTATTGTTGCTGCCACAGGTGGAATAATTCTTTTATTATTTTTTTAAGGTGTGGCCACAAGGCCATTGCCCATATTCCAATGGACAATCTCACATCTGTGGACATATGCACAGCACTAATTTGATGTACTGGGTTACCAAAAAGCAAAACAAAACAAAACCCAACAAAACAAAACAGAAACTCCAAACCAAGAAACAAACAAACAAAAAATAAAGATATAAAATTGGAGGTATTAGTTGAGGATCAGATATGAACCAGGAAGTGGGACGGGGATGAGGGTGGATATGATCTAGTTCCATTGCAACAGTGTATGATGTTTTCAAGAATAAAGAAAAATAATACATAATCTAAAATTTTGACAAATAAAAGAATAAAAAACGGAGTGATAATCCAACTCAAAATGGAAGACACAGAAATAATGAACTGTTAAGTTATCTATCTAGTTACCACCAGTAGGAAACTCTCATGAGCAAATTCTGAGCAGGCTACTCTTGCAGTAAGGTCTTCATTATCTACTTGCACTCATACAAGAAACACCCTCTTGATGATATTGCTTACCTCAATAACAACAAAAACCAACAGAAAGAAGCTGACTTTGGGGATAGTAGTATTGATGCTCTGGTCTAAGTTCAATAATTACATCTTTCTTAGCTGCATTCCCAAAGTTGTATCTGAGTTTCCTGTCTAACTCTGACACCTTAATTTTATTTCATATGTTAACTTTTGCCAAGAGCTACAGTGCATCCTGCTAATGAAGCCCTTGATCTAGGAGCAGGTGTAGAGTAGCCCTTCTACCAGTGGGCTCAATGATTCTTGAAAACACTGGTACATTGCCCTTCAGCTATGGTGGAGATGTAGAATTTTAGAGATGCTTTGTAAAAGACAATAGATCTTTAAGGAGGGAAAGATACAAATTGGGCCAAGTTGGTGTCATTGAATTTGTAATAAACCAAGTCAGTAGAGGTGTTATTTTCTTGATTATTACAAGCAACATCTTGGTATTATAGGAAATAAATTGAAAATTGATGTTGAATTGTGTATGACAGTACTGATGAGTCTATCTTGAAAATTCATGAGAACACTAAGACTAAAGCAAATTATTTGAACAGATAGGATGATATGCTACTTTAGGAAAGGTCCTTGATCCTTGTATTAGTGATAGATAAAGACTAAGTAGCTGATAACTCAGCTGCAAGTCAAATCTCATAGATGGCGCTGGGTCATGGTGCAGACTAGTGCCTTAGAGGGTGTTTGTATTTGTGATCAGATGGTACTTATGTTCAGAGCAAAGTGGGGATGTCACAGCTGAGAATTGTCTCAAATCGAGCACCAGCTCTTCACCATTACAACACTGCTCTGGAACTCAAGGAGGCTTTCCCATGAATGCAGGAATGAACACACCATTAACCAAAACTCTACTTCTAGAACTAAAAATATGTAATGTAAAATTTTAGGAAAGAGGACCGAGTTATAGAAAGAACCTGGTGCTGTTACCTTTTTCAAACAACATATTAATAGTTCACTGAGAACACTGGATTCATTTGCTTGTCACTGGAAAAAGGCAGGAACACTGGGGCTGGGAACTGGGTCATGGCTATGGCATGCTTTGGAGATGGGGGAGGAAAGACTATGGAAAGAGCTCAGGACTGACAGAAGTCCTACTGGGAAATTGGAATTTGCTAACAACTGGACAAGATAACCACCTGTGGACAGTTGAAATCTGAGCATTGGAGCTTACCTTTGAATGTTTCTGTTGGATAGTGGTTGTGTGAGTTGGGGAAGAGGAGTCTGATAGGGAACAGTGTGCTGAGTTCTATCTATCCCTCACTTCCATCAACAGTTTATAGTTTCTAATGCTAGAAATCTGACCTACACCTTGCATGTGCTAGGCACATGATCTACCACTGAGATAGAGCCCAGCCCTAGCAAATATATCTTGGGTACTAATCTTAGGTGTAAGACCATTGACATCCTCCTGCAAATATCCAACATAGGAGAATACTGCCCTAATGATTGGGTCTCATTCATTTTTTTTTTAAACCTCACAGGGAAATTAGTCTAGTATCTTAGTACCTTAAACAGCATAGAAGGTCAATAAACAGTGGTTCACAAAGTGAATGACTAAATGAGTATTTTTAATATGGAATGGGAAGGACTCTAGGTGCAAAACAATATCTACAAAGTAATGGATGTAATGACTGAAACCTTTTTATATAAAAATTTAATTAAACAATAAATCCAACATGTCTGGTAGTCGAATATTTCCTGCCTTTATAGGAAGACAGTGTAAGAATTTGGCCTTCGACTAACACATGAAGAGTAACAGGAAAGAAGCAGGGGATGTTTAACACCTGGACCAGCAGAGGAATCTAGAAGACATGGCAGAAATAACAACAGCAACAACCTTTTCTCCTTTGGATAAGTAGACTTACCGAGGAACAGGGAAGATAAGACAAGGTTCATTACAAAGAAAAATATGAAAATGAATAGGCTGAAAGACAACTTTTTGGACTAATCTTCTTGAGAGATAACCTTTATACACTACAATGATTTCTTCACAGATTAGAGCTATTGGCAGGGGTTTGCCAGCTGTTGAGCAACTCAAAGTAACTCACCCCACCACTGGTTTGCACAGCTCATAAACAGATTCAAGTATTTTCATACAAGTGGCAAAGTTATAAAAAAAATAAATCCCACTGTAGTAATTAATTTAAGCATCATTTTGCATTCTGAGGACATTCAGGTAGTCTCTTGGGAAAACTAATGAAATCAGAATTCAGGAAATTATTATTAATATTTGCAAACACTGAGAACATGTTTGTGTTTTGTTATTTTGTTTTCCACCTCATTTCAGTTTCTTTGTAATTTTCAAAGCAATCTCTCAGAGAAAAAAAGGCATTATGCAAATTTAGCATCCATGGTGTTTTCTACCACATCACCTCATTAGGCAACAGCCTGGTAGGATCCAGGAGTGCTTTAAAGTAAAATGCAGTCTGTTCTCTTTCTCAGGAGTAAGCCCGCTGTCAATCTTACACAAATTTAACATTCTTGGCTCTAAATTAATTACATTGTTTGTAGTTGTAGTCATTTGTCTGTCTTCTGTCTCAGCTTTCTTTATATTATCTTAGGATGCTTTTCCAACAGAGTTCCACACATTGAACTCATAGCTTGCCTCTAGTATTTTTAAGAACTTGTGAATAGATAATAAGGTTTCTATACTCCAGTGAATTTCTGCATTTGGCAGTATTTATTACAAGAAAAACTTCCAGGGAGTAAATGGTTTATCTATGCCATAAGACATTTTTGCTGAGCAAGAGTTTTTCTGTCGTCACAGTCAGTTTCAAATTGGAGGCTTTAATATGAAGCAAATGATCAAAATATCCATGAAATCTCACAAGAAATAAAGTATTATATGTGGATATTTTAGTTGATCCCTATTGGGCACCAAGAAATGAGAGCATCTCAATCACTGTCACTTTTTTATCATCATAGAAATGAACAAAGATTCAGGATATGGTTACATGCAGGCCCCATCTTGTGAGTCCACTCATATTTTCCTTTGGTTTATTGCATTATATGAAGATAAAATTGACTTATCTCCATGTGATATGATTGTGGCAAGTTTCTTTCTACCATAGAAGCACAGGATGTGGATGACATTAAGAAATAGCTCTGTTCACCCCCCTCTGTCAGTGCTGAGGCCAAGAGACACTCCTTTGACAGTCATACTTAAATATTAGCACTTGGGGTAGTGTCTGGGACCAAACCCACCATGATAGACTAAATGGCTCAGGCTGATATGCTGTCATGACATATGCCTTCATGCAGTAGCCTATGAACCAAACCGAAGAAAAGGGAAGGGGCAGGGGGTAGAAGAATTACACAAGGTAGAAGTGGGAGGGAGGAGAATGAATAAGTTCAACTCTGAGTTTTAGACAAATACAAGGCAGAGGAGAGGGCACCACTATTCAAAGACAATCCATTGCCCTTAACTTTCAACTCTTCTAATTTGCTCTCCATATTCTGATTTCAACTTCAAGAAGTAAACATCTGATTCTAATTTGGCTCCCCACATGGTTGCTTTGCCCCCCAGGGAGAGATTTGGCAGATGAAACAACCTGAGTGTCCAGTCCCCTTAGCATTATATTTTTCTCATTACAAATTAAGACATTGGCATCTGAGTTTATAATTTGGCTTTGCATGCATCTTACCCACACCGAAAATGCCAGCCAAGCCATTCTATCCCTTCAGCAGTTAGTTTTTTATTTTAAGTCAATCTAATGACATTTTGATTGTAGATCTCAATCTCACAGACTGATTTTAATCAGATCAAACTGGAGTGAGCTGATAAATCAAGTTCTGCCAGAACAGTCTGGCTTTGAATTGCCGGAAACTCATTAAGGTAATGTTGGCTATCTTGAGAGACAGCATTGGAGACTTCTCCATGCGATGTAATTTCATCTCCTAGCATCTGATGCTGCAAAGCATGTTTCTTTTCCTTTCTGACATGTCTGTATGCTATCCACAGGCCAACATTTCTACTGCACTCTCTTCAGAAGTCGCTGCCAATCCTATCTCTGCTAAATCCTTTCTAATATAAGTGAAGAACAGTGTCTTTCCTTTTCTTCTACTTTCTCATTAGAAATGAAGCTTCCAAGGCAGTTCGACATTATTCTTATTTTCACAAGGACTTATATTTTATAGACCTTTCTCCTATAATATAACCCCAATTATATTTTTTCCTCAGATCATTCATGGGTTCTTTTGGAAATTTCTTTCTGAACCATGTCTGCACATACTTTATTCATCTCAGTGGAGAGGTCTAGTCTCTGTCAGGAGGTAATACTCGAAACAGCCCAACAAAATGCTAAGCTTGCATTTTAAAAAGTCTTAAAAATGTGATTATTATCTCCGCCTTGTTCTCACAGGTTACTGTTACTCACATTTATTTAACATTATCGAAAACCATTATCTTTTATATTGATAAAATCCAATCCCTTGCCAGATAATAATCTTTTTATGGTAAAATACTCTGGATTCAGTTGTATAAAATTATATCATAATTTCATTTTACTTTTGCCTTTCCTGTGTTACTTTTAGCCTCAAATTAATGTGGAGTTCACAATTTAATAATGACAATAACTCTTCATTATCACTGGCCTGATTGTTTCTTTCCAAATGTAGTTCTCAAGTTCAATAGCAAACATATATTGCATGCAAGTCATTTCACGTGTTAACATTTCAGTCATTTTTGCATGCTGTTACTTTCAGGAAGTTTGCTTCACACAACATAGAAGTCTATCAAGTGATTTATCACACAGGGACAATTTGCACAAAGAAGTCTTGCTTGAATGGCTCTTTAATAGAAAATTTAAAGCATACATACATATAGTATACACACATCTATAAATTTGTATTTCTATACAGAAACAAACACACTGACTATATATACAAATATATGATTTAATTCCCCTCCACACACGTATATATTTACATATATGTATATATACATATATTTAAGCACAGATGTTGCTATAGAGCCTATTACGGCTTGGGCATTAACAGTCCCCCAAAGCCCATATGGTGAAAGTTTGGTCCCTAGTGCAGCAATACACAGAAATCAAGACTTGAAGAATGATGGATTATGAGGACTCTGATCTCATCAGTGGGTGATCCCATTGGTGTATTTAGCTTTAATGGGTTTTGGGGGAGGTCTTTTCTCTGTGTGGGTGAGCTCTTTTTTTCTATCTTCTTGGCTATCATAAGGTGAGCAGGTTGGCTCCACCTTGCTCTTCCCATCTCATGTTTCCTTATCAAAAATCCTAATCAGTGGGGACAAGCTGCCACCAAGTTTGCTTTTCTAGTAATAGAAAGCTAACTAACACAAATGTAGATATCGATACATAGATGATATAGATAGCTAAGTATACAGATATAGTCACTGAGACAGATGCAGACTGTGGGTTTTTTTACTTAATTTGAGCAGTCAACTTACTTTCAGATTGGAGGAAGAATAACGGATTGTCCAAGAACAGAAGGAAGAAAGAAATGGTTACCATCTTGTACTTTTGTTACCAGGCTTATATTAATTATACTGATATATTCTATATATTTAAAAAAAAACATTTCAGAGCAAACTAGGCACTGTAAGAGAGTCTATCAAATTATTCTACATTTTTGTTGTATTTTATTAGTTTAAATATTGTGAGTCTGGTTATTTCAAATTTTAAGTCCTTTAGGAATCTATCTGGGATTTGTATGCACTGACTGTATTTTGAAAGGATATATTTCTTCCTTGCTTTTACTGACACCACTTCACAACATTCCCTATTTTTTTTCATTGTAACCTTATAAATTTGTGCAACCTTATGACTGTGGCTACTGAGCTAACAACTTTGTCTGTCCTGGTCAGGCTGAAATTTTCTTCCTTTAGAGGTGAAGACCTACTGTCCATCTGCTCATTCCTGTTGCTTTGGTTACTTTACCATTTGGATGATTTGATATACAGACAGAATAAAATGCTTGGTTTGTAGATAGGCTGCAGTGACTGCCTTTCCCAAAGCAAGATGATACAAAAGCTGGGGCTTCTACCTCTAAGCTGAAGGCTGCCTAGAGAGTAGGCTTGTTCTAGGTGCATCACTGCCTTTGCTGTCCCGGCCTTCTTGAGGTCATGTCTCCTTTGCTAGCCTTCACAATGCCTTCCCTTCAAGCCCTCCCGCCCCATGTGCCTTCTTGTGTGTTCTGTGTGTCATTCCTCTCTGGCACATACAGGTTTAACCTCAGCAGAGAAACTCCCTTCTTCTGACAGGAAACAGCTCCCTACTCTAAACGTCTCATTTCAGGAAGTTAGTAGGATTGTCGATCTCTATCAGTGACCTGCTACATACTGTCCTCTGCTGTGGCCCATCCATCTCTGATCTACCTCATTCTAACAGGAGATCTCAGAAAACAAGAGTAAATCAACAAAACAAGAAGGCGACATTGCATGTGTTATGCTAAGTTTAGGTATAGCAATGTCTTCTGGAAAGTTTTTGTTTTTAAAAAGAAAATGTCAACATCAACATCTAGTGTTCATATTTTATCTGAAGAGAAATGGATATAACCGCTTGCCACGTTTTCCAATTTCATCAACATGCAATTTGCATGTACTGAAATATCTTGATAT
This sequence comes from Ondatra zibethicus, assembly GCA_004026605.1. Lineage (NCBI taxonomy): Eukaryota > Metazoa > Chordata > Mammalia > Rodentia > Cricetidae > Ondatra > Ondatra zibethicus. Next base: position 23,779 of record PVIU01017528.1, read on the forward strand.
TAAAAACATGAAAGTCAAGTGCTCTATAGAAAGAGAAGCATGTTTTCATTTCTTTCACATCAAAATGTTTCCCAATATGCTCACAAACAAATTGTCAGCTGAACTACTATTTCTTAAAATACTTGTCAGGGCCAAATAGAGAATATTAGATCAGAAGAGTTCAGAAGGGAGTTTTTATAGCTTTTTCGAAATGCCCCTTTTCCCCTACTACTTAGCAAAATGCCCCAGTCTGTAATTTTTAAATATAGTAAAACAGCTAATAATGCTTCAATCTAGAAGTAATTGCTAAAAAAAAGTCCAAGTGATTACTTTATTTGGTGGCCTCATCCGTTTTCTTTCTTCCAGTTTCTTGGTAGAAGGTACATGAGGCATAAAGACATATAAACTTGCATTTTAACATTGGCTTGGCCTTGGTGTGATATTTGCTTTCATTCTTTTCTTTTTTGGTTTTCTTTTAGAGTGAATTGATGAGCTCTGGTGAGGCTACACTTCTTCAGATATAAAATGGAAATAGTGATGTGTGATTTCAAATATTAGAGCATGGCCCATGCACTCTCATTCCCAAGTAAATATTTAATAGATACCAATGTCATTCCTGTCCCATTATTCATCATTAGCACAGTCTTATTTGGAAATAATTATTGGTATTACTTATCTAATGATATAAGGGACAATACATTTTGTCTACAACTGTGATCATGTGCCAAAAGAAAACAAAAATTGAGCACGTTCTTTAAGGGAATTTACTATCTGAGGTTATAGTCTAGAACAAACATCGTAACATTATTCATTGTCCCCTAAAATCTCTTAACTTAGGAACCAGCCTTGGTAACTCATAAGTAAGCATAAAGCTTAATAGAATCCAAAGAAATTTTATCATTCATAGGTGGAAAAAAATGATAGCTTTGAAAACTTAGCCTCTGAAATAAATTAAATGTATTATTTCATTCCCAGGCATGTCTATAAAAGTCTGCTTTTCTAACTTTGTTTCTCTGGACTTCTTTGTCATCCTTACTCTGCATGGCAAAGAGATCAGATTCAACTATAAAAGTTAGTCTAGGGTGGCAGTGAGAGAAACCTTCAGCCAGTAAAGTGCTTGGCACACAAGCATAATGCTCTGAGTTCAATCCCAGAGCCCATGGGGGGTGTTCACACGTGGTCATGGCACTGGAGATATGCAGGTGATTGGATCCTTGGAGCTTACTGCACAGTCAACCTTGCCTAATGGTGAGCTCCAGGTTCAGGGAGAAAGTGACTCAATAAAGAATATTTGTGGATGGTGACTGAGAATGACATTTGAGGTTTTATTTTCATCCACATATGCAGCACACAATCTCTCTCTCTCTCTCTCTCTCTCTCTCTCTCTCTCTCACACACACACACACACACACACACACACACACACACACGATTTAGAAAAGGAAATACTGCAGAGTCATGTTGGTGGGATGACAGAAGGCTTGATAGAAAGCTTTCTCATCTCTCTCAGTGGAAAGACTTTCTTGGAAGCAGCCCATTAAAAGAAGTGTGGATTACCAAATGAAGTCTATGTCCCTGTAACAGATGGCATCTTACTAAAATGTGGAATAAAACCATCTGCAGCTTTAAAAAAAAACAGCACCAGGAAATGGAAGGCCGTTTTGCTTTAACAAATCTTCTAAATCCATCTGGATATATGAAAGCATGGTTATTGTCACCAGTGGCCAGTGATTTTATTTAGCAATTTGACATAAGACCCTCATGCACTTTCATCAGCAAAGCAGAGTTGTGTTGGGCTTGAATAATCCCTCAGTCTATAACAGGCATGCCCCACCTGTGTACTTGATGGTACAGCTGCACATTCTTCAGCTGAGGGCATGAATTGTCCCTACTCTAGAATGGGATCTTGGAATAGCTCATCTTAGAATCAACCTTCACTGGTTGGGATGGCTGCTTTAAGAGTCACCTTATGTACAATGTCCATTAGTGAACTCAGACACAAATTCAGGTTGTATAGCAATCAAAATGCAAAGTGGACTTGATATAGGAGATTATTTTATCTTATCTATATGGGCTTCCTTCAGTGGTTGGAAACCCCAGAGGTAATTTGGAAACATCCTTCAGGAGAAACCTCACCTATAGCTGGTTGCTGTCCATCTACCTAAGCGCTGAACCTTGTCCCTCCTGATGATGAGCCTCATTTTGAGTGTAGTGAGTCAGTCCTCACAACCCCACAAACCAATACCTGGCAATAAATCTCCAGTTATATCCTTCACCAGTTCTGTACCTGAATGAACATGAACCAATAGCTTGTCTTAACGGTACTCTAGCCCCCCCCCTTCCCCGTCATCACAAATACTCTTAGCCTTCCCTTCTAAAGAAGCCTCTGCAAAGCACAGGTCCACATTTCTAGAAATTGTAATGGATCCTAAGTAGGTTCTCTATTCTATCAATAAGTTCTAAAAGTCATAACCTCAATGATTTTAATGTCATGAGCCTAAAACACCAACTCAGAGTTTAAGGTAACGCTATTTAAAGGCACTCTGTTTGTCCAGGCTGCATTTCCAAGGGTACCTAACAAAGGATTAGACTAAGAGTAAATCAGCAATTCTGTAGTAATATTCTAGAGACTCCAGAATGAGGGTTTTTTTTTCTTTTAGACTGGATCTTACCATGTAGCTTAGGCTGCACTCAAACTTACAGTCTCCCTGCCTATCGTCCTAAGTATGAAGATTATATGTGTGTGGTACCACAAGCATCTGGAAAGCATTTTCATGGTAAAACTGATTATTTTTCAGTATCTTGTGTAAGACACATGTTTTAATCACAACTCATAATATCTGATAAATCAGGAATATTCTCATTTTGTAGTATCATAAGAATGGACAATTTTTTCTGGATAGTGTTAGTACACACCTTTAATCCTAGTACTCAGGAGACAGAGCCAAGTGTATCTCCAGGTTTGAGACCAGCCTTGTCTACAGAGTGAACAGAATAGACGGGGCTATATAGAAAAACACTGTCTCAAAACAAAAAAAATAAACAACAAAAAAGAATGAATAATTTTAAAAATAATTCTTTAGTAATAATCAATAATGATTTGATATATGTTAGAAAAGACAATGAAACTAATTTAATCTGATTTTAGTTTTTTTATATCCACAAGAGTGGATATAAACAAAAAGATGGAGGAATATTCATGAAAAAATATTAAAATTTAAAGTTTTCCCTTTTATATATTTTCCTAATAAACTATTATCATTGAATGTTTTAAGTAAATACTATTTCATGTATCCAATATTTCAGAAGAACTTTTATAAACTTTATTTGGTTTTTCTCAGAGAGGGAAAGTCAATAAGTATGGGATTTAAAAAAATAAGACAAGCCTACTGTTTTTTAATATTTTTGAAATTGGATAAAAGACAGTTATTTCTTCATTTATACGGTCTTTAATTACAAAGTAAAATGACAAATTTAAAAGCCTTGTCTTTATGATCTCTTAATATGTAGAAACTTAATTTAAATGCAATTATAAGAACTCACATTTCTCACAAATTAGAAGATCTATGTATTGGTGTTTTGGCCAGTTGCTTAGCAGACTAGAGCTAGGCAAGGAAACTAAACTGAATGCTGGGAGAAAGAAGGTGGAGTTGAAGAGAAGCCATGTAGTCATCGGCAGGAGACAGTTGCACCAGAACTTTGCTGGTAAGCTACAGCCATGTGGCCATACACAGATTAATAGAAATGGGTTAATTTAAGATATAAGAGTTAGCCAGAAATACAGTTAAGCTATTGCCTAAACAGTATTGCAAATAATATAGTTTCTGTGTGATTATTTCAAGTCAGGCCAATTGGGAAACGAACTAGTAGTCTCTGCCAACAATGTATTAAGAAAAATTCAAGGAAAATTAGTGATAGTACAGTTTCTGTATGGTGTTATGATTTTCACACCTAACCTTTGTTTAGAAGAGATTATTAATAATGTACTGTCCTGTCAAAAAATTAAAGGAAAAAATATGGTCAAACAGTTACAGGAAAAATAAATCTAAAATCTAGAGTTCTCATGCATACTTTAAATTTATGTTTATTTAAGAGAAAGTCATTCCTTGAAGGAATATTTATTTGAATTCAACTTTTTAGCATCAACTGTCATAACAAGGAGGATGTGAGAAGACAATTTGTCAACTCTATGTATTGATAGAATAAATAACCTCACAAAATGTCCATGTTTCCATCTTTATTAAGGAAACTAACTATACACAACTACTCAGCAGTCAAGTGGCAGACATGATCAGGCCTTCCTGCTTTATAGAGGAAGTTTATTTCTTGATGTATTGGCTCAGAGCTCAGCAAGATTGCAACCTAGGAGGCCCTGGGTGATAAAAAGAGGTCTCCACTCTTCCTTTGCTGTCTTATAAGGTATAGTTTTTCCTATAAAGCCTCCTTTACAATTTGCAGACTTATAACTCCTTCATGCTTAAAATTATCAGCCAAACTTAACTTCTCCTTTTGCTCTGCCTATGATTCCTCTAGCCAGCCACCTCTTCCCCATAAACATCCTGAAATTCATCCTGTATCCACTCATTCTGCAGTAGCCTCCAACGACCATTACCGGGATAGGTTTCCTCTTTAGGGTATCTTACCATTGACCTTGTCTCAGTTTTCCTTTTTGTTCCTTTTTTGTTTTGTTTTTTACATAAACAGAAAAAAATCTCTCCCAGTCTGAGTCTGTTGGTTTTTACTGTTCTGATGATCACTTTCCAGTCCCTTCAGATAGCTGCATCCTTCCCTTCCATCATCAGCCTCCCTTTTAATTGCTACCCCCTTCCTTCCCTTCTATTTTCTGTTTTCACTCCGCCTCCCATGACGTCTCATCCTACAAAGCATCCACCACTGTACAGAGATTTCTACTTTGGTTGTGCTCATCCACACATGGGCAGACCACATTTCTCCTTCCATTATAGTTGCGATTGGCAAAGCATGTGACTTGCTTTGGTTCACAAAATGTAGGCACACTTGGTGTGCTTCTCTCCCTGGGAAAAGTTAGAGATGAAGTCTCCACCTCCTAGGTCCTTGGAAAAGTCACTATGCAGCTGGCATAAAACCAAACAGACCAAGTGAGCTGAAGTAAAGTCAAAACTTTAACGACATCATTGAGATGGATCATTTTGGACTGGGTCTCTTGCTCTTCTAATATAAACATGAGAATGGAGAGCATGAGGACCCTTTAATTTTGGCTATTGGATATGTTTACATGTCAATGAAGGGAAAAACTACATTAGTCCTTTTGGTGTCCATTAAAAGGATTTGCACCCTGTGGGCCATCACAATAGATGTCTTCAGTGTCAGTTCTTCAAGCTGGCCACTCTCCAGATTTCCCTTAAAAAGCAGCCATGCCAGGAAGCCTTATGCTGCCTAGTTCCCCAAGTCAGAAGCTTGAGCCACCATGGGATGTTCTTCATTTACTCTATATAAATAATTTGATTCTGTCACGTAAACCTTGAACAAGTTTGTCTTCCTCTCTTAGTCCTGCTGGGCCTCTCAGACAGCAACAGACACTGTGCTGGGAGGTCCCTTCACACCAGCTCTGTCTTCTACTCCATTCTCCATGTGACAGTGTGAATATACAGTTTGCAGTCATCCCTTTCCCCTCCAAGGAAAAAATTTCAGTGTGAAATCCGAAGAGATGCGGGATTGATCTCCAAGCTCCTTTCCCGTCTCTGTGGCCTCCGGTTCTCTTCCAGCCTTTTACTCCCCTCTGTTAAGTCCTGCACTGCTTGGTCTTCATTTCAGCATCAGTGAGCACATGACATCTCTAACCTGGAACTCCTCATCCATTTCTTTGCTTAGTTAGTTTGTGTAAATTCTTCCATTTCAGCTTATGGGCTCCATTTCCTGAGATACAGGAAATGCACCGGTATCAGCCATCATGAATTCCCTTCACATCTTTCTAGCTGGGACTCTCACAACTGCCTGAGGATGCTGTTTACACAGCCGTGCGTAGCTCTTTTCTTGCTGTCACTCTGCCTTTTTGGTTGACAATATCTGCCTTGTCAGTTCTAGCCACTCCAGTGTGCAGCACTAATAGCTTACTAGACTTAGCTTTCTAAATGCGGTCTTTCCCTCTTTCTTTGCTTCTTTTTCAAATATTTACTTATTTATTGTGTGAATACATGTGTATGTATCTGTGTGTATATCTGTGTGTAACTGCATTGCGTGTAGAAATTAAGAGAATGATTTGCATTATTTTCTTTTCTTCTATCCTGTGGCTCATGGGGATTGAGTTCAACTCATCAGACTTGACAGCAAGTAGCTCTATGCGATGGCCCATCTTTCTGGAGCCACAATTTTATTTAGACAGATCTTTAGTAAATTCTGGTTTTAAACTCCCTGTCTAGCCTACAATGGTCTTAACCTTGAACTCCTGCCGTCCAAGTGTTGGTAGTAGAGACTGCATCATGATACCATTTTATGGGGTGCAGGATTGAAACCAAGGCTTTTCATGTAAGCAGCTCAGCTACACTGCTGCCCCCAGCTGTATTCTTCAGTATTGTCTTTGCTTGTCTCATTGAACTAAGTCCTCCAGTTTTAATACTAAAATTAGGGCCCATAACTAATTAGATAAATGTTTAACCTTCTGATTGATATACTGATTAGGAACAATGAGGTTCATTTACTTAAGACAATTTTTACCTGGAATTGGTTAAGTTTTTTAAAATGTCTGAACTGTTTCAAAAGTTAAACATCAAGATCTTTTTTAGACTGGAAAATAGAAAGTTAGAAAAGCGGTTTTCTTGAAAAGTGCACCAAAGTTTAGATTTTTATTTTTTACTTTTTTTTTTTGGTAAAAATGGTTATAAGTCACAATGCTGAAGTTGTGTTTTCTCCTTTGGTTGCCACTAAATCACAGTTTAGTATCATCAAAGTGTATTGAATTTTGCACAGCTTACTTTACAGGCCAAAATTGTGAACATAACTCCTTTTCAATAGATACAAAATCTAATAGTAAACTACCCAAAAGGAGGGATAATTTATACGACTTCTTTCAATGTAACAAAGTAATAAAAGTGCAACTAATGAGAACTAGGCTATATCGAGAAATTTAAAGAAATGAAACCCAGGAAAGCAAGAAACAGTGCTAAATATCACCAGAAAGACATGAAACACAACTACCCACACTTCTGCAATTAAATAAATCTTCATATATGCAGGAAATAAATACTTCAGGCGAAAATTCAGGATTGGAAACTATAATATGATTTGTAAAATAAATATATGAGTGCAGTACATTCCAGGAAATCCAAATAGGTGCTTTTAAACCGGTTCACAGAGGTCCTGTCCAAATAGATGCAGCACCATAGCCATCTGAAAGCACTGGGATTGTAGGCAAGAACTGTATTCCAGTAGGATCTAAATTTATCTCTCTCCCAGATTCAAGTTGTATGTGAGGAGGCAGGGTGTGCATGAGTGTGTGTGTGTGTGTGTGTGTGTGTGTGTGTGTGTGAGAGAGAGAGAGAGAGAGAGAGAGAGAGAGAGAGACTGGGTGTAAGTACCTATATGCACATGCATGCAGAGATAAGAGGGCGAACTCAGAACTCAGATGTGATCCCTCAGGCTCTGCCTACCATTTTCTTTTTTGTTTGTTTCCTGTTTATTTATTTCTTCCAGGCAGCATCTCTCACTGCCCTAGAGCTTGCTAAACAGGCTAGGCAGGCTACCAGTAAGGCCTAGGGGGCTGCATGTCTCTTCTTCCTCTGTCTCAGTTATAGGATTACAAGCACATGCCATCACAGTCTACTTTTTTACCCAAAGGAAATTTATTTAAAATCATAAGGGGGCATTCATAAGTAAGCAAGGTTGTCTTGCAAGACAAACAGAGGATCATAGCATGGAAATTCTCACTCAAATTTCCTGACTCCTAATTTATGCACACACTGCCTGTTGTCTTGGCAAGAGACTGGAAACAAAGGGGTGGAGAGAGGAGCAGTGTGAACTCATCAGATTCGCAGTCAAGTTACTTCTGCTCAGCTCTGAGTTTACAAATACACTTTGGGCAGGAGGAAAGAAAAAGTTACCTTAATGTTTAAATTTGTATTTCGGTGTAGTCCAACTAGTTTTTGTACTTGAAATGGCTTTAGGGTGTGACTGGTCTACCTCTGAGGTCTGTATTAGATGGTCACAGCTTTCAATTAGCAACCCCACATTACCATGTCTGTTTATTCCAAGGAAACCTAGGTTCATCTTAGTCTTGTATGATGTCTGGAGATCATTGCCAGCACTACATTACCAAGCTGACCAACATCTTGTGCTCACTTATATTATTCTAGACTCCCAAAAGTATTTCCCCATAGTTAATGTGCAGTAATGAAGACATTTGTGTAAGAATCATAAACTACTTCATATATATATATACACACACATATATATACATGTATATATAAATACATATATTAGTAATATAAGTACATATTAGACTATGTATATTATATTAGATATATATCAATATAATACATTCTAATATAATAGATATTAGAATATATATATCAGACTAATAAAAATGTTATTTGAGCATTTGATTTGAAGAACAAACTCGGGAGAAAAGATAATATATTAATATATTGGATGGCAATATATTAAACATTCTAACCCAGAGCAAAGAGTCTATGCTACTAAAAGTACCCATGGCACTAGACTCTCTACAAAACCTCCATCTATTGTTTTAACTTAACGACTACTGGTTAACTGACACAACAGTATGATTAAGAAGCTGAGAAGTTACAATCTTGAAAGCAGTGAAAGCAAATTGAGAAAGCAACTGTTTAAAATATGGGCTCTGGATTGAACTCAGGTCCTTATGCTTAACATGCAAATACTGAGTGTCTCTACAAACTCTTAAGTTCTTTAAGGACTTATTTCAGAAGCAGATTTAATTTTTCAATTTTTTGCCTTTTTCATCTTATTATGTTCATAATTCTGAGGCTATAAAATTAGAGTATGCTGACATTCTTTTGGATAATTTCAACTGGTTTTCTAAAATTGGGTAATACTTGGTTATTTCCATTGGTATGACCTCATTCCAGTTTATATATGGAACTACATAATTTTAGTGACTTTTGTTTCTATATGTTTATATGATTGGTTAAGAACAAGTGAATTCATAATGGCTTTGAAAACTGAACATGACTATAAGGAATAGCGAAATCATTATTTTGAAAGTGATTCCATTTTCTAGTTTTGTAATAACAAAGGATAATACTGTAATCCACACTATCATCCTTATAACAGTTCTGACAAACCAATAATGAATAAGTCAACATTTGCTAGCTAATGGTATGGTACAAATAGTTATCAATAGAGATGCATAAGTTCCACACGCCTATCAATTCTTAGTCCTAAGTGTCTTAGAAGCTCCAGAGCCTCAGATGACGTCTGGAGAGCGAGGCTCTTAAAATAAAGAATAACATTTAAGTGCATAGCTATTACAGCCTCATTTGATATTCATTTTAGTTCCAATGACTATAATGAATATACTTTGCATTCAAACAGATGCCCCAAGTGCTTCTGAGGAAGTTCCAGTGTAACTCAGTCTTAGTTACAGAATGATAAGTGGGTGTTTAAAATCGGACATTACCATGAAAGAGGAAGAAAACAATTATAGCAAGCATTAGTTCCTTAAAACAACAAATTTAAGATTTTTATTAAATTCTCTTCTTTCTTATCCTAATACAGAATCCAGTACACAGAGAGCTATGCAAGGTTAGCCATTCCTGCACTTGTGTTCGCTGTTCTACACAGTCCTCACCAGGGCAGAAGAAACGGGGAGTGTGGGGGAAAACTCTGAAGAATAGGCAGAAATCCACTTTGTGACATCTATGCATTATTCCTTCAATCTGATTAAAAACAACTCCATATTAGTGTGATTTAGCTGAAAAAGCATTCAATTATGTATGCCATTTAGATTAGCTGGTCAGAGAATTCCTATTCCTCTAGTCCTCCCCAACATGAAGGAGTAACAACTTAGATCTGAAGAGGAGAGGCATACACGCCATAAATAGTGTTTCCCAATAATGGTTCATAAAACTGACTGGGAATGTTTGCTGAAAGCAGTCATTCCTGAATCCTGACCAAATCCCATCAAAACCTGTGTGGAGGGCCCTGGAATCAGTATTGCAATACACAGCCAGAAAATGTAGATGTTTGTTCTTGCTTAGAAAGAAAGGGCTGTGGGTTCGTAAGGGAATATTTGAAGCTATGTGCTTTTATTCAAATGGGTAAACATGTATCAAGAACAGATCCTGTTTGAATGAAAGAATTGTAGGGCATTGCAGCAGAAGAGGAGGCAGAGGGGATCAAGGACACCAGGGGAACAAGGCTCTCGAACTCAAGTGAACAAAGCTCTTGTGAATTCTCAGAGAGTGAAACAGCAGGTGCAGGGCCTGCATAGGTCTGCACTGGGTCCTGCTCACATTATAGGTTTCAGTTTAGCGTTTTCATGGAACTCCTGAGTGTGTGAATAAGCAACTTTCTGTTCCTTGTACCTGCTCTTGGGCTCTTTTCCTCCTGTTAGTTTGTCTTGTCCAACCTTGTTGTGACTGGTTTTGTTTTATCTCATTGTATTTCATTTTGTTCAATATTTTTGTTATCTCTTAGAAGCCTGTTCTTTCTAATGAGAGACAGAAAGGGAGTGGATCCTGATGGGGGACGAGATGGGGAGGACCTGGGAGGAGTAGAGGGAGGGGAAACTATTTTCAGGATTGAGAAAAGAACATGTTTTTAATAAAAGTGGGAAAAAGGAGAGAATAATAGGGTGCTTAAAAATGCCTGGTGTACATGCTAATAATTTTCAAATAACATTTTAGGTAAAATGACAACCTATAAATGTCTTAAAATACAATGTTGGATTCTCTAAAAACATAAGTAAAATACTGTATTTATTGTGAAAGTTAAAAATTCACTGAGAGAGAGAGATAGACCACTCATCTCCCTCTTCGTCCTAACTGCAAGCACCACATAACCATCTGCCCCAGTCTGCCTCCATACCTCCATATCCCCCACTATGATGGACTGTACCCACAAACTAAGAGCCACAATAAACTCTTCCTCCCTTAATAGAAAAAAATATATTCACTCTTGCTTTCCATCAAGTAAGTAGTTTTGCTTAAAAGGTCATCTGGAGGTCAAAGGGAAAAGTGTCTGCTTTACTTTAGAAAATGTAACTAACATACTATAAAAACAAGTTTATTGTTGTAGTTTTTCCCTGTGCCGTGATAAGATATCTTGACAAAAAGCAACACGATCGAGAAAGGATTTATTTGGCTCACAGTTCAAGGTTACAGTCCATCATTTCAGGGAAGGTAAGGAAGGAGCTTGAAACAACTAGTTCTATCCATCTACCATCAAGAGTTAGGAGCAATGAATTAACTCACTCATGACAGTGGTTAGCTCTCTTATACAGTTTAAGATCTCCTGCCTAGGGAATGCTGCCACCACAGTGGGGAGCTCTTCCTTTAAATAAGCAAACAATCATTATCATCTCCCACAGAGCAACCTGGTCTATATAACCTCTCATTTACACTCCCTTCTGAAGTGAGTCTAGATTGTTTCAAGGAGACAGTTAAAATCGTCACATCCTTCTTATTTTTCCTAAGCTATGTATATCATATGCTATATAAAGGAGAGTATTGGGTGTGTGAAATTCCTTGTGGCTGAGAGAAAACCATCAGTGAGGGAAAGAGGGAAGACTACCTATTAGACCAAGGGGAATAAATGTCAGTTGCTTTAAAAAGCCTTAAATCAGTTCTCTGGTACCTAAACTGTAAATCATTAGCATACATATTTGACAGCTATAATGTGTTTTAAAAAATATTATTATACTTTAACTACTAGAAGAATTTGATAATGAAAATTTGACTGTACCAATGAAAATACCAAGATTTCTATCTGATGACCAATTTGTCCCACTTGTCTCCTATTCCAGGACTGGAGACTCATTAACTGAAATCTGTGAACAGAGACTCTGTGAGGAGTACTCACTCATGAAACAGAGAAAAGCCAGCTGATGAGATTCATTAACAACTCTTTTCTAGCCTTGGTTTTTCCACAGTTGTTGTCTAATGCTCACTAGCAAAGGAAGCAGTATCCAGTAAAATTTTCTGTGAGCAGTGAAGGGCAACAGAAACACCTGTTGGGCTGTATATAACTCTCAAATTCTCAGAGTTGGTCTCCAGCCCATTCAGATATGACATCATCTGAGAACTCACCATCTATCTGCTAGAACTATCTAGCAAAGTGCCATAGGCAGGCAGGAAGTTGAGCAGTGGGAATATGTTCCCTTGCTGTTCAGAAGGAAGAAAGCCTAAGTTCAAGGAGCTGGTTGATTTAGTTTGGCATGCCAGGGTCCCCTTGCCATGTCCATATATGGTAAAGAGAGAGAGGAGAGATAAGAGAGTGGGTCAAAAAAGACAGAGACAGACAAATAGAGAGGGAGAGAAAGTGTAAGGGAGAGGGGGAGAGGGAAAGAGAGATGCAGGACAGGGGAAGAGAGAGAAAGAGAAAAGAGAGAGAGAAAGTGTGTGTGTGTGTGTGTGTGTGTGTGAGAGAGAGAGAGAGAGAGAGAGAGAGAGAGAGAGAGAGAGAGAGAGAGAGAGAGAGATCTTTAATCTTCCTTAAGGCTGGCAGTCCTGTTGGGATTAGGACATCTGCATTCTGACTACATTTAACATTACTGTATACTAAAAGTCCTATCTCCAAGTACAGCCACTTTGAGAACTAGGGCTTCCACATATGTATCATGGAGACACACAGTTCATTTCATGACACTCAAAACAAATGTGTACTCTCAACCTCATTTTAGATCCATCATATCAAAAATATAGAGAGTAGAGACTGAGAGTTCTACATTCTTAACTTCTGTGTGTTGTTCTCAAGCACACTTAGGCTCAGAAACACGTAGACTCAGAAGGACAGGGTAGGGACTCAAGTCCACAGCAGAACATTTTCTTGCATCCAGGCCCATGTCAATACTCACTTCCCAACCCAGGGCTTCTGACCAACACCAAAAAGGCCATTCATATGACATCTACTGCCATTCATTCCCCAACACCAACCTGGGAACTTCTTTCTGCTCTTTCAATGACACATTACTTCACTAGGCCAACCATTTCTGCCAAACAATATAAGCCTTAATTTTCTAAAATTATCACTTTATTATTTTCAGATTTTACTCTTATAGAGTCCATGGTTTACACTATGAACACACTAGTAGCACAAGGTTTTGCACAGGATAAACACACAATCACCTCCAAATCATCTATTTATTTTGTCTCTAACTCTTTTCTGCATGTAGCTCCCAAAGAATGCTGGAATGCTAGATCTAAACCGGTGTTGATTTAGGACATCATATATCCAACTAGTCATGGACACAATGCAATGTTATAATGCTGCTTATTAATTAAAAACATACCATTCATATCTTTAAGTTCATAAACCTCAAGCAGACATTCTTATCCTAATTGGAAAGAAAAAGAGCATGGGAAACTGAGGCTGGATTATAAGACTTCCATAGTAGAACATGGTCACTATAGTCTGTAAGAGTTATATTATATCCCTGAAAATAGTTCTTGCCACAAAAGGTAAAGTATTCATGTGCAAATTGGCTTGATTTAGCCATTCTGCAATCATATTTCAAAATACTTTGCACATGACAAATAGATAACAGTTTTACTTACTGTATAAGACAAGCGAATACTCACTCAGGAGTTCAAGTTCAATGAGCATCCCAAAGACACTTTTGGCAAACCTCAAGGCTGCAAACCTGAAAACACTATTCCCTCCACTCAGGGCTCATGCTCATTTTTGCTGTTGTGTGATGGACCAAAGGATGCATATCTTTGCCCGCATCTTAAATTTAGTGTCCTGCTAACATGATAACACCAAAAGCTTCTTGCAGAGAAGGTATTTTCAGTATCACTTTGGGGGCTTCTTTATTCTAATTCCCCATCTTGTACACACATATGCATGCACTTCTTCACACACACCTACACTATATATTGCTAAAATAGACTGTCATGATAGGAACTTCAGGGTGGGTTTCTTAAAGCAGATACTGTTAAATGACAGCAAAGAGCCCTAAATTCTCTCACTGCTTTATACCAGATTTCCTGGCAGCCTTCAGAAGGCTTTCATCTTTACATTAAAGACACCAGAGGACCTCAAAGAGCATCACTTGAAAGCTCACAAGGAGCTCTGACAAACCTTTGCCCAAGGCAATTGCCTGATAAATGAACATTAACAGCACACCTTATATATGTGCATAAAACTGAAAAAAAATCCATAAACTTAAAATAATGGAATTGCTGTTTAAAAACCATGCATTCTGAACTTCACTGTCCAGAAAACAATCCCAATGATTACATTGTACTTATTTACAGCCATCTGCACATTGAAGATGGACTGGACCATAAGCCACACCTGTTGGATTGTCTAGGCAACTGCAAACACCAGCTGAGAGAGTAATTAAAAGTAATATTCCATTGCAGCCTACCTGGGGTGTTCAACAACCTGGACATCCTGCAGAAGTAGGAGACATACTGTTCGCAGTATTCAGCGCTGCTGGTGATGGCACTGATCTGGTCCATGGAGGCACTGTAGATGAGCTGTGTCACCGAATATTTATCTGGGTTGTAGCCTACCACTGTCGTCTGCATCTGTAAGTCGTGAGACACTATGGTCCACACCTTGTCCTCTGTGGGCAGAGAAATAATAAGACAGTGGCTCATTAGTACTCCAATACTTCAAATGTCAGGAGAAAATTGAGATGCAATTAGCTGCCATTTTCATTAAATTGGTATAAAACTGAGTTAGAGAGAGAAGTCCTGACAGTATTTTAGTATGTGTGTGTTTTATGCACATGTGTATGTGTGTGCATGCCTGAAAGTGCACAAGAGAAGCATGATAAGTGTGTTTTCCTCAATAATTTCCTAATACATTTTTAAAAATTGCTTTTGTAGTATAGATACATTTATACAATAGAGATGTGGCTACTTTTGTTTCTTTTCTTTCATCACTTAATTGCAGTGAACTCACAAATAAAATATGTCTCTCTGCTAGATTAAGAAAGTCACTCAAACACTTGCTGCTTCCTGAACTCTGTGTATCTGAATGGACATCTGTTTAGAATAGCCTCTCTGAAGCAATGGAACTTTGCTTAGTGTTTTATACTTTCATTTTAAATGGTATCTTTATCAAGAAAGGGGAAAAATTTACAGCTGAATTGATGCTAGAAAAGCAATTAGCTTTATGTCCTCTTCCACGGCTATGTGTCCTTTGTCTGCATTTTGTTCTTCTTTGTCACCAAATATTACTTTTTCTAGATAATTTTTCTAAATATTGTACGATACCCACATTTACACCTGTGTATGTTTACATACATACACAGACACATTACAGATCAGGATCCATATGCATGAGAACAAGAATATTTTTTTCTTTTTCTTCTTGAGTTTGTGTGACCCTGCTTAATATTATACATTCCAAGTCTACCCATTTTCCTGAAATATTTTTTTCATTTACAGCTATTCCATTTTACATATGTATATTTACATTACCTCTCCTTACTTTGGGATGGGGTCTCCTATTGAACCAGAAGCTGACAGTTTTGACAGGGTTGACCAGCTAGGACACCAGGGATCTACCCATTTGTATGCCCAGTGTTTGGACTTGCTAGGACATACAGCCATCTCCACCTTTCATATGGCTGCTGGCGGTTTGATCTCAGGCCCTCTTCCTTTTACTGCAATTTCTCTTAGCTGAAGCGTATCAACCTTGTGCTATCTCTTCTTATCTTATATCTATATTCTGTTTTTAAGAACAAAGTAAAAAAATTACTATTTTATTAAAATAATGAAAGACTTTTCACTAACAGAAAGTATTGTTCCTAGTTGTGATTTTGATGTCTGCCAGCAGTTCCAGTGTGAAGCGCATTGTAATTACTATTCCATCCTGGTTTTGGAACCTATCTCTTGCCTTCTAGTAACTCAGTCATCTCTCTTTCTGACGTGACCTCTGCCCCATCAAATCACAGCCCTTCTTGAAAGCTGTTTGCTCTTAACAGAATGTGCATTTTCTTTATCTTATGAACAAATGCTCTTTCACACTGGCCTTTCTGGCAAATGAGACACTCCCTTTTCTGGTATTGAAATGTTCTGTATAGTGTGGAGTGAGGTAAGAGAATAATTACCATTGTTTTTGGGAACCTGGGAGTCTCAAAGAAGGAAAAGTAGAATCGATTATAAGCTTTATAAAATTGAAATAACTAAAAATCCTTCGCCATTTGAATTTTAATTGAAAATGTCAGTATGAGCCTAAGACAATATCTTTATTTTGAAATGTTGACCTATGCTTGAACTTAATACTATGAAAAAAAATCTCCAGAACAAGATGCTAGGCCTAATACCAAATGCCAACAGTAAATACTATTTGCCATTAAGAGAATAATTTAGGATCCATGAAGAAATGACTGTTTCCTGGACTAGAAATAGACATGTTGAAAGGAGAGCCAGGGACAACCCATCATTCCAGAAGCAAATATGTCAATGGACACTGAGGCAGTTCAAAAACGACCCTATAAGAAAGTAGGCATGGTGTACATGCCTGTAACCCTAGAGCTGTGTGGAGCAGAGAAATATAACTGTGACTTGCTGCTATCAGCCAAGTTTCAGGTTCAGGGAAAGATCCTGTCTCAAGACAAGTCAGGACAGCCAGTGTTCCCCTGTGACTTCCATATGCACAACAGACACACACAATCACACACACACACACACACACACACACACACACACACACACTTAAAACTGAGTGGCTAAATTTGGTGTAGATAAAGGCAATTAGAATAATGAAAGTAAAGTCTAAAACATTAATCAAAATCTATATACATATCAAGGCTGTAATTAAAGCTGGCATTATATATATTTGAGAAATTATTTATCCATGCTATGAAAATAAAATTTAACCCATATCTTTAACACTATTTCAATTGGATTAAAATCTTAAGAGAAATGAGGACTTTCAGATAAACTTAAGGAGACTTAAAATAATATTTATATTATTTTTAAGCAAGGCAAAAATGAGGACATTATTATGGTAGAACACATACATGTGAGTTTGTTAAAACTAAACTATCTTCTTTATCAAAATATGAGAAGTCAAGTGAAAAGTTAAGCCATGGATTAAAAGATATATTTATAAAACATAGATCTAACAAAGAGCAGCAGCATCTAGCTGTACTGGCTTTTTCTTTTGGGCCACCAACCAGCTCCCAAATCATGGCAGAGACTTATTATTAGTTCTGAATGCTAGGCCTAACTTAGGCTTGTTTTTGGCTAGCTCTTTTAACCTAACCTGTTTCTCCTTATCTATATTTTACCTCATGGCTTATTACCTTTCTTATTTATATATATATATCTTACTTACATTTTTTCCCCCCTCTCTCTCTCTCTCTCTCTCTCTCTCTCTCTCTCTCTCTCTCTCTCTATCTCTTTTGGTTTTTTCGAGACAGGGTTTCTCTGTGAGCTTTAGAGCCTGTCCTGGAACTAACTCTTGTAGACCAGGCTGGCCTCGAACTCACAGAGATCCACCTACCTCTGCCTCCCGTGTGCTGGGTTTAAAGGCGTGCACCACCACCGCTCGGCTTTATATCTTACTTTCACTTCTTCTCTTTGTCTGTCTGTCCGGCGTCTACTTGTTTTTTTTTTTTTCTGTTTTGTTTTGTTTTGTTTTTGTTTTTGCCTTCATGCATGTCCCTCGTTTTTTCCACCTTCTCTCATTCTCCTCCTTCCTTCTCTGGAGCCTAGATTTCTCTTCCTTTTTA